>JANHGB010039371.1:0-35709 GCA_026283785.1 Coracopsis vasa
CAAGTATGTGTGGTTAAAAGGAATCTTCTTTTTCTATGAATAATTGCAGTAAAAATGTTTTCTGATTTCTGGATGGAAAATTTTTAATTTGGCAGGTTTTGTTGGAATTTGGGATTTTTTTGGGAAAGCAGATTCTTCTTGTGTCGAAACCGAGGTTCATCTGACAAGCAGGTTATGATAAACTAAAGTTTTAGCTGCATCTAAAGTGTGGCAATATTTGCCTTCTCTTTTCCATATAGATATTGTAGACAGTAGCCACTAGTTGCTGATGAAGGTGTTTCCAACTAAAAACACTGTGTTTGCCCTTAGTGAGAGGAATTGTTTTAACATTTATTTTTTAACTTGTGGAGAATATTTGATTTCAGGTTTCAAAGCTTTGCAAGAAACTTGAATCTGAAGTTCAAAAGTGCCATCACCTGACTTGTAGATGGTACATCAATACATAGCAGTGAGGTGGTGCAGACCTCATTTGTGAGAGCTCACTTGCAAATGTGAATAAAACCTTTTGGTTTGACTAATCCTTGTGGGGAATCAGCATGTCCTAACGTTAGAAATTACTCTCTATGACCACATGTGCTATCAGTATATCAAAGACAAAATGTATCATAAAGGGCATGTTCTTTCAAGTAAACATGAGATACATTATTTTTTCCACAGTTCTTGAGACAAAAAGAGTTATATAACACAAACATGCATCTGTACCTCATGTCAAACCACCAAATCTGCTGGGGAATTTCAAAAGGATTTGATGCAAAGGCCAAATCACACAATAAATATATGTGCCCTGCATCACCCAGGATTGGTTTAATTAAAAAGCTGAAGAACTACTTTTGGTAAAGAGATGCAAATTTTTATACTGTATCTTGTTAATATTAGTGATAGAATCATTATGAGATAGATTTTGTCACCCGTAGTCCATTTGTATAATATTTTCTGAAATGCAATACTGAATCAATGATCACTATGAATAGTGAATGGCTATAATATATGCTTGCCTGGTAGCAGAGGTTGGGGAGGATTTAACAAATGTTTATGCATCGCCTTTCATACATTTTGCACTTTGTTAGCTCAAGTCATACAGCATTTCACAAAAAATGTTAGACCTCTTTTTATACATTACCCACAATAAGCGTGTCAAAACTGTACGGTTAATGGAATAAGTGAGTAGTATGAGCTGAATTGCAAATAGACCTCATTTTTACTTAAAGCTTTAGTGAGCCTCAGCACTTATCACAGTTAACAACAGTCCTGGCTTCAATGTGCACTCACTAAGCCAAACTTTAGGCATCCATGCATCTAGTTTAGTCCTTGTCAGTGCTCACAGTGGACTTCCTGTTCTTTGCACTATCATCAGATTCTCATACTTTTCTCAGGTAGGGGATTAAGAGAGAAAACTCTTGTGTGTATACCATGAAAATGTCTGTAATAACAAAACTGTTCAGAGTTGGGCTATATCTAAGAAGGTAAACTAAGGACATTTTAAACTCATTACCTTTTCAAAGAAGTAATTAAAATAGAAGTTGTTTTGATGTGAAAATAAAGGATTGTTTTTATACGTGACAGTGTGTCTGCCTGACCCTTTCATATTTATAGCTTTAGACAATGTGATGAGTGTAGCTGTGGGGACTAGAGGAAATCTGAGAAGAAATGAGGGAAAATGCAAAACGAAGGCTGAGAAACAATGGAAGAGTAATATCCTAGAGAATGCTGGGACTGTGTTCCACAAAGTCTTTTGCTTGTAATTCTGTTATGTACATGGCAAAGGTCCTGGAGTGTCTACACACAGTTGAATGAAGGTTATTTTATTCACAGTTGAATAAAAGGTTGAATGAAGACACTGCCATCTTATTTCAATGAGTGGAGCTCTATACATGCCCATTTTTGAGAAGGCGGGGGCAGCTATAAAACTGGAGTGTGAAACAAAGGCACCAGGGGAATTTGAAGAATGTACTTGAAGCTGATCTCCAAGGCTGCCTGTGTCCCAGTGAAAGTTGTGAGAGCTTTTCAAAAAACATTGCCTATAAACTGAAAAGGGGAGAGTGAGCGGTTTATGCATTTATTGCAAGAAAGAGGGATCTGCATCAGCAGCAATTCTGGCTAGGGTGTGAAACCTAGGCATGGTATACTGCAGTGGTCCATTGTGATCTATGATTTTCTTGTAAAACAACCAATTTGTTAGATATGTGGCTGGGAGGCAGACCACCTTGCATTTCCTTCTTGAGCACAGATGGGATTTCAATATGAAGCTTTTTTTAATTATCTAACTGGGTGTAGGCTGGAAACATGCTGGCCAGGATGCCTTCTTTCACAGAATTCATTGCATTGCTCTAGGTGTTACAGTCAGCCACAGCAGCTCCAGGCTAGCACTCTCCTTTGTTGAAAATGAAGAGTTTTCAATAGAGTAGGTGCTTTTTCTTTTCTTTCTAAATCACTGAAAAAATTTTCCTCTGAATTTCAGAGGACAGAAATTCCCATCAGACTGGAGGCATGATTAATGTGCCATTTTTATAAACTATTTCTTATAAATCTGAAAGGCTCCCTGGTTAAACAGCTGCAAAATCAAGCTGAAATATTCAGCCTGAAACAGCCTGTAGCGAGGAGAGAATTCTTATTCTTAACACAAAGCTGTGTGCATTATTCATCAGTGTTCAGGATGGGAATTTTTCAATCAATAAGGCAGAAAGCAACTATGATACAGTTTTTCTCAAAACCTAAGTAAAAAAGGTGCACTTTTCTCTGAGTTTCTATTTTTTATAAAATAACGTACTGACCTTGCATTTAGAAAAGAATGTGAAGCTCCTCCAATTATTGCAGCAAGTTCAGTAGTACCTGTCAGGTATGTATTTCAAATATGGTCTAATTTAAGATCTGGTATTTTTGAAAGATACTTCATTGGCTTAAGACAGTACTGAAATGAGCTGACTTTACTAACAGCTATAACTTTAACCTCATAATAGTGGAGTACGAGTTTACTGACAGTGTGTGAATTACTGTATTTTGGATATAAGATGCTCTGAAAAGAAAATACTTTTTCTAAAGCGCTATGAGTAATCATATATTTGGCACATCTTTTTATGGAAGAGTCAAAGGAATTTGGTAGTGGTCTGGGGGTTTTGTTTTTTTGTATGAAACTAAGGTGACTGAGAGAGGATCTGGTGAAATACTTTATGTCTGAAAAAAAACCCTAAAATGGAATGCATTCTTTTCTCTCTTAATATAGAAGAAAGGAGCTTGATATACGTGTGTATTGAGGGGAGGAATAGAGTCTTCCAGTGTCGACTCAGAGTTCAAGTAGTTTCTTCTGAGGCCTCCGGTATGGGCTGCTGGTACTTGAGACATGCTACCGGACTAGATGGAAAGCAAGAACAATCCAAAATGACAATTACTGGTAGGTTCAGTGCAACTATAATTTAAATTCGATGGGTTACTTGTTCAGGCAATTGCACAAATGGGGTTTTATTTATATATTTTTAGTCTTTTCATTCATTTAGACATACAGCTGTAGGAAACCTCTAGAGTCCTCAAACAGCAGTTTCTCTAATCCTTCAAACAGTAAATTCATAAACAAATCTCCAAAACATGTTCCTGCTTAATTCTTTCTCACTTATACTTTCCAGTTTACCGTTGTTTTGGAAAACAGGAATGAAATTATATATATAGTCTGCTTTGTAATATTTTCCAGTCTCTAAAACAATTACACCTTTGTCAAAGAAAAAGAAAATTAAGTCCAATACCCATAAGTACCTTTTTTGTAAGAACCTGGTTTAATTAGTGACGCTGAAGTCTAATGCCATGGGCTGATCGGATCGACTTCTGAGTCATGTGTCTTGAATTTTATTCTGCTAAGATTTGGCCAAATGTTTGAGCCCCCCGAGATAAACCTTACCAATTATATTTTTTGTTTCATAGCCCAGTCCCTTGTGTATAAGATCATGTGGAAGTTAAATCTCAGAGGGGAAAAAGAGCCCAATGTAAGAGTATGGTAAGCAGCCAGCTATACAGCATGGCAAATTAAATTCAGAACAATATTATTTTCTCTTTTAATGTTACTTTAATCTTTTTTTTTGTCATTTAAATTTTATCCTTATTTGACTTTGGATAGAGCCTTCTTCTGTATTAGACTGATCGTGCACTGTACTGCTAGCTTCTGATTACACATAAATGACGTTACCCGTAGGTATTTTTCCAGAGTATGCTCCCAGGTCTTTCATGACCCATTCTGGTTTATCACTTGTTTAGAAAAGAAAAGTACTTGTTATTTCTTGTTCTATAATGTAAAAGTGACATGGTGGAAGGATTTCCTTCCTGCTGAAGCAGGAGTGTGCAAACAGGAATTGGGACACTCCTGCTTTTTCTGGGACTCAGACTTCATAGCTGGGAATCACTTACACCTTTCATTTGTGTTTGCAGTCACGTCTGCATTGCATCAATATACACAAAACACTCAATTCCTGGAGTTCTGTGCCAATCATTCTGAGTTCAGTGTAAAATTTGAGCAAAATATTTTTAGTAGAAGATTACCCCAAATTATTTCTCAGTGTTAGGAAAGAATCTCTCTAGAATGACAGAGGCACGTTTTCTTGTACAAAAGTTGTACTCTTATTTGTTCATTAGCTTGCTTGAGCATTATTTACTTTTTGATAGAGGACCAGACATTCCCTTTGGATAGGGTAATCAGCAGCAAAAACAATACAAGCCACTTTTTTCACAAGCCAGTAAAATAACGGTCTTTGTTCTGGTCAGGAGCAATGACTGAATGGACATTATGTCCAGTATCTATATGAACTATTTCTTTGAAACTCTAACAAAGACTTCATGAGAAGACACAACTAAGAAAGTTACTTGTTTACTGATAGAAAAAAGTGACATTTCTATGACATTTTCTTGTCTCTTTAACAATGACTTAGCTCAAGAGATTGCCTGAATGTGAATTGATACAGACAAAAGTTCAGCCTGCCACAAGATAATGAAGTTTCGAGATTCTTACCACTGACGGCTCATACAGAAAGTCTGGATTGAGCGACAGGAGAGAAAAATGGTGGTTCTTAAAGCTTACAGACCTTCATATAGAAAAATGGTCATGAAAATTCTTTTAAGGGTTGATCAGTCAAAAATGATGCTAGAAAAAGGAATAACATGAAAATTATTTATTTATTTATTTATTTATTTATTTATGTTTAATTTTTTCTAAAAGGCTGGAAAGGCCAGCAGATAGACGTTTGGAATGGCTCTCAGTACAAGCAGAATACATAAATGGTATTTGGTGGCTGGGACATGAAACAAGAATTTTTAGCATAACTGTGTGCAAGTCTGCCTCGGAAGAGAGCATTAAATTGGCAACCTGATTGAACACAGATTCTAAATAAGGGAAAATGCTCTGATGAAGTGGCATGCATGAGTAGGAAAGGAGAAATTCCTACAGGAAACACCAAAGTAAGATTAAGTAAAGAATAAAATCACCCTGCTGAAGAGTACTTTTTTCCCTGAGTGGAAAGATCTTTTACCAGTCTTTTGGCTTATAAAGCCATGGGCAAGAACTGAAAGGAGGAAGGATACTGAGAATTCACAAGTTCCAATAATTCAACAAGTTCCAATAATTCAACAAGTTCCAATCCATTGATCCAGGACAGATTTTCAGTAGAGTTAAGAGAAACCTGGTCTGGGGGACAAAAGACTGTATTCTTGTTCATGGCTTATTCATTTTATTTAATATTAATTCAGGGGTTGGAGTAACTGCTTTGTAAAAAGACTTGTGGAAGGGGAAATCCTAGACTTAGGCTGAAGGAAAGAAAAAGACATGCTTTCTGAGTCTGATGAGGCCACACAGGCAAGGAGCTGTGTGATTAACACCTTTGCCATCAAGGGAGACTAACTGAACTGTAAAAATGAGAAGGGTCACATGCTAAGTGTGAAAAGCTAGCACAATATTTGATAACTGCCGGATAGAAAGACAGCTGCAAAGAACTTGGACAGCGCTGCCTGAATAATTTTTCAGTCTTACTGAAACAGGAGAGAATAATAAACTAAGATGATATACTTCTATAGGATCTGTTTTAGTCAAAACACATCCTTGTATATATTTCTGATCTTTTGCAGTTGTAGGAAGTTCTGGGCAGAATGAATTGACAAAACTTTAACTATAGAAAGCCCATTACAATACAAATAACTTGTGATTCATCGAAAGGGCAGGGGAAGAGGCCTGGAGGAAGTTGAAGTCAAATGTCACCACCTAAAAATACATCTGAAATGATGAGATTTCTTCCACTGATGAATATTTGGAGTAAATTCTACAAAAAGCCATGCTTTTTATGAACTGTGTGATGCCGACCTTGTCTGGGCTGGGGATAAAATGTAGGAATGGGTTTTGAAAAGATGCTCTAAATAATTTATTGACCACATTCTGGGAATTGGCATTTGACGATGTTTCTAAGCCCACAGCCATTTCAGCAAATGTCAGTAGCTCAAGACTTAGTGGAGTGGTACTCCAGTTACAGTGGGATGAATCCTGTCACACATGACTTCAGGCAGCTTTCAGATGCCAAGAATAAGTATGACAAATAGCAAGAGTGTCTGGTTTAGAGGCTGGGGCATGGAAGAGATTCGGAAGATGCTTCCACATCTTGATAACTTCAAAGACATGTCAGGTAGACTGTAAACCACTTGTGGTATTCATAAAATAGCAACAGTAAGGTGAAGTTCCCCTTACTAATGTTTTTCAAATCTGTCTCAAAAATATGTTCTGCCAGGAGCGTCTCTACAGATGACCAGCTGTTTGTTAAGGAGCTCATAGATGACTGAGATTTTCAGCATGATAAAGGAGCACATGGAGATGCAACTGAATGGCTTCCTTTCATCACTGTATGAACCTGGTGTGTATCAGTAACCACTGATGACCACAGACAAACCAAAATTATCTATGTTGTTTTTAGGGGAGAGCTTTCTGCTTATGTTCAGTAGTTTCATGGTAGTTCCACCATCTTCAAAGGTCAGCAGAAACTGCCCTGACAGCTGCCATAAAGTTGCCACTTACAGAGCTTAGCATATGTACTGCCTAAGTGATGAGGCTGCAGAAAGGTACAGTGACTGCCATTCAGAAGGTAAAATACCATTTCCTTCTTTGGTGTTGGCTGACTACTTTTTCTAGTTTTATGGAAATCCTGCTTTTCAGTAACTGTGCAATTCAGCTGGTCACAGAAAAGCAATTGCTTTGGGTTCAGTACTCCAATCTCAAGAGTATTACAACAAGCCCTAACCACTTTTACTAAGTACTGATTGCCAAGAGCTTTGCTGCATCAGAAAGACTTGTTTTTACTTCTAGGAATAGTCCAGTTGATTGGTTAGGAGAAATCCTGACAACTTTGGAGGCAATTTTTCATGGTAAATTGATCCATATTAAACTTGTGAAGCTAAAATATGGCAGTCCTTTCCTGTCTGTACGTTTGTCCAAATTAAACAATGTGTTTAATCTGATGGGTCCTGGTAAAAATGGTGTGGTGTGAACTATGAATGTTGTCATTTATTAATTGTGGGTGCAGCTGTAATAAGAGTTCTCAGCTGTAACAAGAGTTCTCAACTGCTATGCAGCAGTACAGACAAACCATTCAGCCTTAAATACTTCTAATGCTTTACTCTTTTAAATTGTTCTGCACATAATAGATTGTTCTTCATCATACGACAAAAGCATTATTTTATGATATATATTATGATATATATGATATATATATGACAAAAGTAGAAGCTGAATACTTGATCCACAGACCACTATGACTTGAAGAATTTTTAATACTTGATAATTTCTGAAGGTATAATTGCTTTGTTGTGTAGTAGTGAACTACTCTTATTTTCAATAGAGGAAAAGGAATGTTGTTGTCAATTGCTAGTTAATGTTTGCTGCTGGATGCACTCTTAGGCTTAAGATTGAGAAAAGAAATGTACATTTCATATGCTCATGCAAGGCAACTTGTCTTTGGAACAGGTGTGAAAGTGCATAGCATGAAAAACATATCCTGAAGCCTTAGTAAGACTGTCCTCTTCTTTTGCTTTTACTAATATTTTTTAAAATATTAAAAATATTTTTTAATATTTGTCTATTTCAGAGTATCAGACCTAAGTTAAGTTTTGCTGGTTTAAAAAAACATTTAAGTAGCCCCTGGAGGGCACACGATAGAGCTGTTCTCTTATTCAACGACCTGATCCCTATTTTCTTCTGTGAGAGAGAAAATAAATGTACTTATTTATAACTGTGTTGATGGTTAAGACATAAAAGAGGCCTAGTCCAATATTTATAATGCATTAAATAGGAGTTTGATATTGGCTTCAGTGTGGTCAGGATCAGTTTCCTCTTCGTGTCTGGCAGCAGAGAGCTGTCACTCTGAGTATTTCGTCTTGGAACATGAAGAAGAAACTGTGATCCAGCAACATTTGAGGAGAGTCCCCACCCTTAATCCACATGTTTTGCAACGATGAGCGACTGTGAGCATTGAGAACGTATGCAGGAATGAGTTTCTTTAACTTCTATGCCAACATACCTAAGGTAAGTCCTTCTATAAGTCTCTCTGGAGGTATATAGATGATATTAGAATTTTATGGTTTGGCTCAGATATTTTAGGTATTTCGGTTTCTTCTTACGCCACGTTCTGCTTCGCCTGCCAGCCCAGCTCTAAATAAGGCTGTCAAACGCAAATACGCAAATGGAGAGGTTTCTTTAGCATTGGGAAACACATGCAAACTCTCAGAATAGATTTCCCATGCCCCTCTCCCCTTACTAGAGTCTTGTTTCGTTTTGGAAAACTGGGCACCTATGCCTAATTTTCAAAGCATTGCCCAAGAGGTATACCAAACCCTCTCCCATGGGCATTGCTGAGAAGGACCTGGGTGGGTTCTCCTGTTTGCAATTTTGTCCTGATGCCCAGTTGATCTTAAATGCAACAGGATTGTAATATTGTAGAGAATGACCTTGAGGTACTCTAATTTTAATAAAGATACTATAATAGATTGGGGTGTATCTCATAGCTGGTGATTTTGGATTAGCTACTGTGTTCGTTACTGTTGTGGTTTCAATTCGATAAGTTGTGAAGTGACTTGAGAATGTGAAACACTTTTTTTTATATAGTGTATATATATGAGCAATGAGTCTCAGAAATGCTCTCTTATACTATGTTAAGCTAGCTGGTCAGTTCTCGCTGATGTCGTATGATAGGTCTAGTAAAGCCACAGAAGGCTTCAGCATATTTAATCTCCTACCACTAATAGGATTAGTTTGCACTTTGAAAAATAAAAGCTTCAATAATACAGTGTAATGATTTTTGGTAGAGACATAGAATAAACATTAACATATTTCTTTTGAAGGAAGTGTACTTTCTGTGCTTTTCTGTGTAGAAGAAAACTTCCATTGCATTCTGAGAGTAAAAAAGCATGTTTAAAAGTTTTCAGTGCTTTGCTACATTTTTTTTTTTGTTTTTCTGTGGTTTTTTTGTTTGTTTGGTTTGGTTTTTGGTGTGGTTTTTTTTTAATTATTATTTCTGATGCAACTAATATAGTAACACAAATTAATTTTCTCCTTTTCCTTCTATTTTGTGGCCTAATTTGTTCAATTTGTTCTCTTAATATGATCTTACCTGTAATAAATTAACATTCTGCAATTCTGAATACCACTTTATATACAAGGATCTCAGTGTACTTGATGCAACCTTCATGCAAGAGGGAAGTGTTGGTCCTTTTTGTTCGAAAAGATGAATAGTGAGGTGCACATATCTCACACAGAATGACAAGATCAAGCAGGAAGCCTGTGGCAGCAGTGTAAATGAAATGAAGGAATCTTTCAGTATGCTATGCATATGGTTAGAGAATCTGTCTGTGCATCCGTAGACATTTTAAGTTACAAAGTCTACCTGTGCCTGATTTCACTATTGCTTTTCCTGGTTTGGAAGTTGACAGCCTAGTGTAAGGCAAAAGCTATGCCAACCAATGCATACTGGCAACTATAAGGGAGGTCGCTATATCTTTCAGGAATCTGGTCACTCTTCAGCTAGGCAGACATTTCTTGTTGCTGTGCAGCTGAGTGGACATTTTGTAAGAACATATGTGATAGTGAATGACCTCTTTGCTTGCTGTTTGTTTGTCGGTTACAATCTCTTGTATGCTGCTCTGTTACAAAATGATTTTCCTTGGTCTTTAATGCTTATCCCAGTGCTTAATACTTGCTTCATCAGCCCCTGAGACCAATCCTTTGTTAGATTGTTCCATTTTCTTCAAAACCACCATGAGAATAATACTTATTCTGACCCCTATGGGTAATCTCAGGGGATTCATGTAGTGCAGTAGTGTTGTACAGGGCTCCAGAGGCAAAGGGACTACTGTGAAGAGCTGCTTCTCTCTTATATGAAATCATCCCTGTCACTTGAGTCTGAACTGGAGCCTCTGTATTCACATTTCCACCAGCAATACAGAATCTGTCTGAAGCTTTGGAGTATGCAGAACCATTATTTAAAAGTTAAATATAATGTAGGCTATTGCTTGTACTTAATACGCCTGCCTTTTTCCGCACTACTCTTGTCTCCTTGTCCCTGTCTAGATAGAGAGTTGACAGCTGTGGCCTCAAGCAGGGTGTGTTTGGTAGCTGCAGGGTTTGGATGCCAAATTCTGGGATATCATGCTCACAGAGGCATTTGGGTCTGTGATAGGCCCTGGCACTGCACTGCCTGCAGCTGTGAGGCTCTCTTGGAGGTGGTGTCAGGTCAAGCTGCCCCCTCCATGGCAGAGCCCTTTGCTGATTACTTGCTGCTTTCTGTACCAACTACTTCCTCATATGGTATAAGAAATCCACATGCAGGACTCTTATGGCCACTGTGGGTAGGGTCTGACAACCATATAGTGTTTTGCTTTAGATTTGCACATTGCCTGTAATATTATCTCGCATGGTAAATGACAGCACATCAAAAACTTGCACTTCCAGTGCAAGCTTACTTTCAGCAGGCTCTGGGCAAATTCTTCAGGAAATTCTCAGAGTTCAAATATTTATCCATTAGAACATATTTGCTTCTCAAGATCTCTTGAATCTGTGCTATGAATTGTAGGGAAATGAACATTCCCGGCAGTTAGAAATATATTTCATTACACCTGCTCTTGGTTGCCCACCAACCCACTGACAAATCCCTCAGGCATCAACTGCATGGCCACATACAGCAAAATGTTAAATTTCCATGGAAAGAATGTGGCTTGCAGCACGCTCAGGCAGTCTTCACCTCCTTGAGAGTGTCTGAGTCTGGGAGCAGCTGGGAGCATCCTGCAGTCTGCTCACAGGAGCTTGGTACCAGGCGCTGACAACATCTCTGGTAATTCTAGTCTTTTGAGTTCATCTCAGGTGCATTTGCTGTGGAAAGCTGACTATAGCAATGCCAGTTTCTACTTCCACTCCTGTTTATTGTCCATCTTGTTTGATTCTGTCTCTGAGGTGTGATAGAACTAGGTGAAATGAGGTTAATCTGACAAGGTGAATTTGATTGGTAAATGCAGTGATTCTGTTCCACAGAGCCAGCTGTAAAACAAAACCGTAAAATGTTACCTGACGTTTATTTTTGAAAGCACATTATAGTCACAAGAAGAACCATCTGAAAAGGTCTGCAATGTAGAGACAAAAGTTGACTGGAAAAGTAATTTTGATTAGTCATCTTCCCAGCCCAGAGCTTGTGAGATAAAAAGAATAAAAGTAGCAATACCTATGATAGGTGGACTCAAAATAAGAACCTATGGACTGATATTTAAAATCCTAATATCTTACTGGTATCAGTGAAATGGTGGGTGCTCAGCAAGCCTGAAAATCAGTCAAACCGGATTTCAGCCAGTGTCTTTGTTCTCAGAGATCTGTTAGAGTGGCTGCTGTACTATGTGAACTAGAAATAATTCTGCTGTGGGTGAAACAGAACTATCCCTGGGATGGAAACACAGCAAAAAAAACCATGAGGAGATTACATTTTTGACCTTGATAGTGAAGTAATGCCATACCTGTTACCAAGATCCTTTCTTAAACATTCTCATGTAGCAAGCTGCGCAGACGTTATTCATGCTAACAAATGACTTGCTTTATCTTCACTTTTATCTCCATTTCAGAGAGCCAAATGACTGCTTCAACGTGCTATTTAACTACTCCTTTATATCTGCTAACATAGAGGCCTAATGTAGTCATCTAACGTTGATAAATGTCATAAGTCAGTAATGTGTTAAGTGGCTTCCCCAGAACATTTTGCTCTTGTTCTGACTGTCTGGATATAAGAGAGATCACATTTAACTTTCTTTCTCGATCCTTCTGTGGATTCCAGAGTGGTCTAGCTGATGAAATAGTATTCACTGTACAGCAGCTGCTAAAAGGTGCCTGTCAAAACGTTAAACTTAAAACTGCTTTAAAAAGATGGTATTGGTTATAATTAACAGTACGGTTTTAACACGGACTTTTTTTGTCTTTTCCTTAACATCAGATTGCAGTAGGAAAAATTGTAACCTTAGCAGAAAGGACATGGGTCTCAAACTACCAAAAAAAAATGCAGTGACTTTTTGTCATAGTTGCTGCTCTGAAAGGAATTGAGGCAACTGGAAAGAGATTATTTACAATAACACTTGGTTTTCATAAAGCTTTCATGATTCAAAGCCCTGCTCTTTAATTGATTTTACTAATAAATTAAATTACAACATCCTGCCAGACAAATATTATCTTAAACTGTTGAAGAGAACAATAAGTGACATGCTTGAGGATGAAACCAGAATGGTCATCATACCTTGGGAGGAGATTTCAGGCATTCCTGGCTTTCTGAGATCAGTGGAATATACCACTCCTCTCATGCTGTGCCTCCCCCTGCTCTGTCTGACAGGCACTTTAATATTGCATAATGTCCCTTTTGTCAGAATTATACACGATGCAGGCTCAACCTGCTTAAATTATGTTGGCAGTACTGAATCAAGCAGTGTCATGTCAGAGAAAGTTGTGTGATCAGAGTCAGCCATTCCCACACTGACCCCGAGATCAGACTGCAGTAAGTACGTGTAATGCATGGCTTACATAAAGGTGTATTTTTCCTGAAGGCTGTCAGAAATCTCCAGTATAATCATAAAAGTTGCTTGTGCCAATCAGCTACTGCATTGGTAGCAATACCTTTTCTGACAGAATGACACAGCATGTTGACCAGGGGCTGACAGATTCCCTGGGGCCACTGGGGGGGGATCTGGAAGCTGTTTGGTGGGATCTGAGTGTTCCTCACTGCTCTATGCTATTTGTACTAGAGATGGCCACCACACATTTCCTATGCTATTTCAGTGAACTCTTGCATTTAATTATTAACCTGTGTTGGCAGTAATTGGGATTTTGATGACTATTAAATGTGATTTTAACCAGATTAGAATATGCCTAAAGCTAGAATCAGACTTTTAGAGACTGACAAGAAGTGCTAACAAGCTAGTCTAATGCACAATAAGCAAGAACAAAAACCAATACATGATTTAAACAGTGTGCTAGCTAATACAATATAGGTACTGAAAACCCTGGGAAACTGAGGGAGAGCTGTTTCCTTCACAGTGTAGAAACAGTCAGAACATACTGTCCTTGAACTAGGTAGCAGCAGATCTTCGCCAGGGGTAGGGAGAAGACCCTCTTCATTTGAATTGCTATCTGGTCTTTACCAGCTTTGGCAAAGCAAGGCTTCCAAAGCTAGCTGAGACAGCAGGAAGTACAAAAGAAAAGACTAAAATAGGTATTTGTTGTTCATCAGTCTCTTGAGTCAGCAGGTCATGTTAAACTAAGTCAGTTCTCATTTGATGTACTGGGACAGAAAATTTTAAGATCATTTGGACTGATTCTGTGGTGAGCCCTACAAATGAGACTGCTGTGTCAATTTACTTTAATTTATTGTATGAGTGCTAAAATAAATTTCTGTACTTAATAGCTCTAGGTGAACACAATAGTTTGCTTTGTAGAAACAAGTTTGAACAACTTCTTAAATGCTAAATGACTTTAGGTGTGATGGGATTATTGTGTGCAGTATGCTGAATCATTAGGTGAAAAATTATATGTTTAAAAAGTTCAGGTGTGGTACAACCTGAGGCATTTCATATTTAATTGAGAACTTTCTGGCTTGGTCTAAGGGTCTTATTCACTTTCATGTAACTTATTCATGTAACATCCTTAAGCCTAGATGACATTATGGGTCTCAGTATTACTTCTGGCCTGAGCTATATTTGGGGTTTGAGGGTAAAAAAAAGTAATCTCACTATTAAGAGATTTTTCTTCCTGTTTTTAAATCATTCCTATGCTTCTAGGATAGTAAATTAATGGCTTTAGTAATCACTCTTTTAGGACAGCAAAATTAATGACTTTATTAATCACTCTTTACCTGACTGCAGTAAAAGGATCTCTTTTTCCAAAAAAGGTCGTTGTGGTATTGGTGTGTCAGACAGTTCTGTCTTCACTTTTATTTTAGAGGAAAATGAGAAATTTTGGGACATGCCTCTCCTGTGTTTTGGGTAAAGGCAAAAAGAGGAAAAGGATTGGGGGGGTGGTGGTGGTTTAGAGATTAAGGGAGTTGTTCAGAAACGACAGTGTGTAAATGAGAGACTAAAACATGGGAAAGGCATAAATTGCTTCTGGGTTTTAATAGGAAAGTGAGAGCTTATTAGTTTTGTCTCCTTCGGTGAGTTTGTCTGAGTCTGCCCTGGAAGAGGTCAGGGCTGTGCTGGGATGGCCACCCTCAAAGTCTAGCAAACACTGCTGGTGGTTCTTCACAAAGAAGTGACACATTCCTTTTGAGCTGTTTAGGTTGCCAGCTCCCAGTTTGAACAGTGAAGAAAACTATGTGAGGAGGAACCGATGGGTGCAGAATTAGTAAAAAAGGTTCATGTGGAAAGTACCACAGCTCCTGGGTAGGACCCTGTAATCCTAGACGGGATGGCATTATACTGTGTTTTCACACTGATTGCCCTTTTGTATTCCAGAGGACTATTTGGGGAAGCAAATGCTGTTTGGCATGAGTCTAGCCCTGCATAATTTACATTGCTGTTATTGTATTTTATAGCATGCAGAATAGAGACTCAGTTCTGAGCAGAGTATATGGAAATGTGGCTGCCATTTGTCAGTCCAGATTTAATTAGTTGCATTAGCTGTAGCAGTGGTGAAGCAGAGAAACAAGTAGAGCGTGCCTGCACACAGGCAGAAACATCAAGAAACAGTTGCTTTTAATGGAGCATGGCCCAATTTATAATTAGGTTTCATGCTTCTTATTTTCTGACAGTGCAAATCTGGACTCATTGATTCAGACAAATACTGGGGGGCCAGAATTCCCAGAGATGGAACTCATACAGCTGTAGGTTACTATCTGATGCTGCTGCTGTATCCAGCTGTTGCATTAGTATTTATTCAAATATAACACTGCAGAAATTAAAAACAAAAACAAAAAAAGGTGGGGAGAGGAGGAAGCAAAAAGTGACAGAACCAGAATGCCTCACAGTAGTTAGCTCAGCAAAGCCTGGCACAGTCAACCATTTAAACACCTGCTTGAACCTCAGCAAATTCAAAATTCAGCAAATTACTTAGTCTTGTGCTCTAGAGCTTTGCAGTTCTGGGCCAAAAGACTGGAAAAAAGGATTTTTTTTCAATACTGGAAGAATTATGAGCTTGATGCACCTGGAATTTTTCTAGTTTATATATATCAGCAAAACAAGTGCCAAAGAGCACTGCATCACAACAGCAGCTTTTTACAGCACAGGTGTATGCACATAAATGAGTGCAAGACATGAGATGCAGACTCAGAAGACGTTGTCCCCATCTCTGACAGCAGGTATTTTCCTGGAAGTGCAGAATGGACAAATTCAGACCTGAGAGAGATAGTTGAAACTTCTTTGAAATCAGTATTACAAACGCACACCCTCGGTCTGAACTTCACCTTAAGCCAATTTGAATTTTCAGTTGAAATGTATCAGAGAGACCAGAAGGACTTTTTTTTTTTTCCCCTTTTTGCACAAAATGTTTTGATGAAAGAGTTTGTTTCTGGTGGTAAAACACATGGCAATATTAAAATGAGTGCCGCTAATCATGATTGAACAGGCATGGTATAAACCTGCCTACAACCTCTGAGAAATAAGACTTAGCTGGCATGCTGCAGGTAGTTCTGAAGCAGGAGGGGCTGCTTTTCTAAATAGACTTTATTTATTATGTGTGGCTGGGTATCTGCATTCTGGCTCAGTTCCCTGTAGTAAGGAACTGACCACATTACTATTTGCAAACACAGGGTTCACTCAAGTGGTACTAAAAAGAGAAGAGGTGGGGCAAGCGGAGCTTTAAAAAGAAAAGAGAACTCCGTCCAAGTTTGTATGTAGAAAGCTACTGCATTTTGGAGAAGGAAGGTACCTGAAGATCTCACTCCCTGTACTCCGCTAAAGGCTGTGTTGAACAGTTTTCCAAATCTGCTGCTTTTAAGATTTAAACAGCAGCTTTGCTTGGTGCGAGGGGGTTCGCAGTGATCCTTGCTAGCGTTGCTTTTAAGCTCTGTTAATTTTGTGGCAGGAGTGTCAGGCATTTCATACTTGGCTTCCAAAAAAGAAAAAAAAAAGAAAGAAAGACAAGAGGGAGAGAAAAAACCCGACGTGTGTGTGGAAGAGATCTCCCAGGAATTTCTTCAAGGTTGTAGTCAGACACAGTAAGGGCTAAAGTGACAAGAAAAGCAAGGCAAAGATAAAACTTGGTATTGTGATAAGATGTCTGAGTGTAATGCAGGAGATTGCAGAAACCTTTTGGGATTACACGTGTTCATCTTGCCCTGGATATGACTGAATACAAGCTAGTTTTTCTCTAGTGGCAGTACAAAAACCCCCTCAAGATTATGTTTCTCTTCCTTGTTGCTTTTTTGTCAGTGGTTTTTAAAATTGGTTTTGTCAGCCTCTCAGCTCTGCAGCACTGGAACTGTCCTAATGGATACACATTGAAGACTGAAAACTCTGCTTGTATAGGTAAGTTTCCTGACCATTCACAGATTAAGAAAACTGCATTTGTGTTCTCTTAATTGAGCTTTATAATTTTCAGAGTTTTTTCACAGATTGCTTGTGTGATGTACTGGCAGAACTGATAAATCAGCCTCTCCATACCTTTTGCTTGTCATAATGAATACAACTCATTTTATTTAGTTTTTCAGAAATCAGTCAGTTCTCTGTGATTTTCTTTCTCAGAAGGCAGGATAAACTTTTATATGCTCATTAAGAGATCTGAATTGTTCCCTAGTTACCAGAATTCATTGATATATCTGTATTGTGTCTGCATTTTCAATACATATGCATGCACATATTCACACTTCTGTATATGTATAATTTGTGTATTGGTGTATTTTTGTATTTCTATATGCATATAGAAAGTATTTTAATAATTATGTATTATTATATACTTGGATGTGGGCTAGATAACTTTGAAAACTGTTCTTTCTATATTTATTGGTGCATGTAGATATGTGTGCTTATATTTAATATTGTGTCTCATACAATACATGAATCACAGGCATTTGATACTGTAGTACTAATGTCTGGGTGAAATGTATGACTCTAATATTAGCATAATCACCTCTACTGATATGGAAGTGATTATACTAATGGAGGTAAAATACTGGTTCCTGTTCTTTGCAAAGTGTAAGACAGAGAATGTCAGACCCCTTCTCACTACCTTGCTACCTTAAAGTCCACATTCTTTTTAGAAAGCCAGAGCCAATGAAATTGTGGAATTTGCAGTAAGGAGATGAGGAAGCACTCTATAAGGATTCAAGCAAACAGACCTAACGCATGGAGTTACTGCTTTTGCCTTAGATTGCTTGGGCTTCAGAGGCTCTGACTCAGTTCTTGACATGATTCCAGTAATTTAATAACAGGTGCCTCCTCTGTGCATTCTGCCAAGAAATGCCATCTTGTAAGCTGAAAATACAAGTATGCATGTTAAATGCACTTGTATTGACAGTGGAGGAGCTTGCTTTTTTTTCTATGTACAAATTATAAAGCTGACTGAAGGTTTATCTGAGACCAAAACACACCTAGGGTGCTTCCACACTGATACTTCAATTCAAATGAGAAGCATACTTCTGAAACTAATCTTCTTGCTGCCACTTCTTTCTATGCTTGTCTTTACGCTATGGAGCACTCTCAATGTGCACAAACTGGATTCCCTTTAGGCCAACCTAAACCAGAAGGTTTTCCTATAGGAGAGCATCTATCTTCTGCACTGCTGATGGCCATTTGGTCTATGGGACCAGACTAGACCTGGTTCTCCGTAACCTCATCCTGAAATATATACAGTGTGTATGTCATACCCTCAGCAACTGTTGGCACTTTACAGAGCTAGTCCTGTGGGTCCTCACCATTTGTTAATATGTGCACAGCTTCCACAAGCTAACTGTGATGTACATTGGTTATGACTTCTACATTGCTGGTTTGCCCAATTAAGAGCTCATGTATTACAAAAGAATCCTTCTGACATGAAGGGAATTGCTTGGGTATTGTTTAACAAGTCAAAATGCACTCTAAATACTGACATTTAAAAGGCTTCAAAGATGTATTTTTTTTATTCCAGTAGACATATTTTGCATATTGTTGTGCATCACTCTTCCTCTAATAGAGGCATAGCCTGTCCTGCATTATGTCTTTTCTCTTGAAAATTAGACACATTCAGCTGCTGTATGAATGGGGGTGGCTCTATAGGTAAAGCATCAAAATGGAATGGCAAGTAGTTCATCAAACTTTGCAAGAAATAGTAATAGAGGTCTTTTGTAAGAATAATAACTCCTGTGTAGCCCAGAACATTTTTCTTTAGAGGAAGAAAGTTGCATGTTTTCACTGGGGTCTTAGCAAGATGGGTTATTTAAAGGTAACTGAGTCCCCCGTTCTGACATCAGCTTAAAATAAATGATTAAATCAAGATGGCAATGACAAAAATTGCAAAATTGCTTCCAATGTACCATAACGTGCTCATAAATGGATACGTTCATTTACCAGACTAGTCTTGTTCTGACCTCATGACCTGTCCTCCCATACTTTCTGTCTTACAAACTTTGCTGTTGTGGGCCCCTCTGAAAGGCCTCTCCTCTCTTGGCATACCAAGTCAGGATTCAAATAATCTCTCTTAAAATAGTTGTATAAAATTATGTGAGACATTTAGGGTTAGATTTCATTATCCTTCCACAGGATGAGAAGGTCTTTGATCTTTGACTATCCCTAGAAATAAAAGGAACTAATTAAGAAGTGAGCTATTTAGCAATGTAACAAGAAGATGACCTAGACCTTCATCTGTAGTGTCAGTATGGAAAATAAATCTAGAAAAGCCTACACACTTTCCAGTAAGTGTGGATTGTACCAGTTCACTAACAGACAGCAGACACCTTCCCAGTTCATGGTAGTCCTGATGGCTGGCGGGATGCCACTACAGTCACAGACGATAAAGAACATTTTACAATTGGTATATTTATTACAGCTCACCAAGAATGGTTGCCAAGCCACAGTTCAGCTTGCTGTCACTGTTCACAGTTCAGTAGTATGAGTCATGTCTCCCACTCACCACTTTTATGCCCACTATTACCTTCAAAGCCTGCCTACAGCTTCCTACCACTTGCTTCCACTGCACCCTCTCTCTCACATAAGTAATGAACTAGAATATCATAGATCCGGTCTTCTGGTCAGAGCATGACTCGTGTATCCATCACACAGAGGAAAGGACAGGAGGAATCTCTTCCACCAAAGCATCCTTCAGTCTTATATTTCATGTCAGAATTTCACCTTTGCTTAATCCCCTGTAATGCAATGATCTCTAATTAAAAAGATACCCTAGCACATCTCATCTTTCACTGATTTTATGTTACACAGTCTGGGCTACACAGGTGTTATTATTCCTACAAGGTAATAACATGTTCAAAGTTGGTCCTGGGAGAGCTTTGATTTCTACATGCGTGGTACGTCAGAGAATGGGCCTTATGCCTATTGGAATCAGTTGTTTGTGCCTTCCTGAAGTACTTCTTTAACAGAACTATTTTTTATTTTCTCATGTTGTATAGATGCTTTCCTCACTCAAGACCAAAAATTCTCCCACATGACACTGTTTATCTGAAGAAACCCCTACAGTAGCCCCTTGCTTTATCAGTTTTACACTAGACATTAATGCCTGTCAGTCTTGGCCTATCCTAGGTAAAGACACTATGTTCTGGATATTGGAGGTGTACTTTGGCTTCAGGGCTGACTTTGAATAATCACTTTGTCAGTTTTAAAAGCAAAGGGAGACGGTTACTAAAAAAATCCAACAAACAAACATCATTATTGTAAAAAAGTTTTTGAAGAAGGCAAAACAGAACCCACAATATTGAAGTTTTACCTTAAATTCCACACATCTCTACTAACTTCTGCCATTAACTGATTAGACCTTGTCACTTCTTCAGGGCTAACATGCTGCACATTCCTGCAAAGCTACAGCCTGCAATTGAAGGTGACAACTGCAGCTATATAGGTCAGCTTTTTTGGTCAGATGCTTCTTTCTGTGTCTCATGCTTTCCTTCTTTATTTCTGACTGTTCACCACTCTCCTGCCATGCAGCATTGCTAATGAGGAATATTAAGTTATTCCTCTCTGTGTTACATTTTTAATTTATCTTAATTAGCTAAATCCCGGCTTCACTTTGCTCCATACAGCCTTCTGAACACATACTGTTAAAACTTCTTATGTTGTATTCTGTGAAATACGAAATGCCAGAACCTCACAATTTACAGTTATCCTTTCTTTGCAAATATTGCGTAAGGAGTAGTAAGAGCTAATGAAATGGATAACTGTGTTGTCTACCTCTGTTAGGACATAGGGATAAACCTGTTGAGACCCTACTGTATCCCCCTGTATTAAAGAAGAGCTGCAGTCAAGGCGTGCTTGCTTCCTTGTTTTCAATAGCTGTCTTTCAGCTAGCTCACTTCATATCATACTGCCCTGGGGAAAGATGCTAGAAAATATTGTTACTAAATAGTAGTGATGAATTCTTGAATATGGGTTTGAGCCCACAGACCAATTCACAAGAAGATTCCCATTGAATTATCTGGAAATTGGATACAGCAGAATGTGGACAAATATTATATTTAGCTGTAAAAACTTATATCAAAATAGGAAGGAGGCAAATCTGTTACAAGAAGTGACAGAAGTGGTATCACACATCACATGAAACTTAACCCTGAACAGGGCTAAGGGGCAGACTCCAGGACCATTGGTTAATACTACAAGACTCATCATTAGTTTTGCTCAGTAGAAAAGAGAAGATATTAATTTTGTGTTCTGTTTTAAACAAAACTGACTGCTTTCTAGTATCCAGGCTGAAACCTGATTTTAAAGGGATCTAGACGACGGTATTTGTTGAAGTTTTTCAAAGAGGGCCAAGTGACAGCCTCACTAACTTCATCTTTGAAAGGCAAGCCAGTAATATTATGTTGCAAAGCAGACATCCATTTTGTAGTTACTAATTTACACACAGAATTTATTCTGAAGACAAAACCCAATCATTATTTTTTTTTATTTCATTTTAGTGCCCAAACCTTTGAGGACTGAGTCCGGAAGGGTAAAAAATTCAAGACACCGTAGACCCTTGAGATATTTTTTTACCTTTTCTTTTCAAGATATCTAAAAATGCTTTCTAAATTTTATTTCTATTCTAAATTTGATTCTGCTTTACACTCAATTAAATCATATGATTGCTCTTGCTGTCATATCTGTGATATGATCACCTCTGTGGCTCTGGACTGGAAGAGTTCAGGAGTTGATAATGACCTTGTTGTATTCAGGCTATACTTCTTACCATAGTGTTTGAGCACTTCATAGCATCTATCTTTCAAGAATTGTGGGTGACCAGGTTGTACTTTAAACCTCATTCAAAATCAGAGAGAGAAAATACTGAGCTGTGCCTCATCTATCTTATTGTGGCCTGCTGATAGATGGAACACCTTTTTCCATTTCTGGCTATCTTGTGCTCTTTGAGATGTATGCTTTTAACAAAATGCATAAAAAGCATGGGCTGTTTTCTTTGTAACCCAGATGAAATTTCATGTTCAACCTTGCTGAAAAGATTATGGTGGTGGCTAGATACAGCAAATTGAATTAATTCCCAGCCCAGCTCAAAAGAAGCCATATTTGAGTGAGGTTATTTGAATGTGTGTATCTGCATATGCATATTTTATGTATATAATGTATGTATTTGGGGCCATAATGAAAAGCAAGTTCTGGCTCACTGTGGTTTCTCTGTATCCCTGCCAGGCATACTAATGCTTCACCTTCTGCAATCAGAGCATTTCTCAGGATTCTCAATAAAGTAGCATATTTGTATGCAAAGTCATTGAGAGCTGCCAACATCTTGATGACATGATTCATCGGTTTTGCTGATTCTCAAGGCATTTTTTGCATAAAGAAACCTTTGAGAACTGAGCAGAACCTCATTCTTCCTTTCAAGGCTGGCTGTCAGGGCACTGCAGACAGCTTTTGTGTTCACTAAGCCGATTTCTTTCACAGGGTAAAGTTCCCACTGGGGGATGTGGTTGCCAGGACACGTAAAACAGCTACAGGAGGATGCAACCGCGTGCTTTGTTTTGGCACTAAGAGTGCAGGTGAAGACACTGCTAGTTACACCTGATGGATGGTTTTATGATCAAGTTCTCCTAAACCTTAAGAAACAGCCTTCCCCTCTCCCCCTTTCTTTTTTTCTTTTGTACTTTAATCAAAGAAAAGAGCATAGGACCCTTTTCCATTGTTAGCACCATAAAAGCTGAATGTTCATAGTGCTGTGGCATGTTTTACAATAGTGCTGTGTCAGTTGGTGTTTCCTGTTTACCTCTGGAAGTGGCATTCTCCGGTGGCTCAGCTGCCTGTCGCCACTGAACCCCTCATCTTTTATTGAACTGTTATTCTTCCACTATAGCTTTTCTTCAGCTGGGGCAACTGCTTACTTTTCAGCATGGGTGAGATTTGCTTTATTATGTGAACTTTGGTGGGGATGAAAATGGGCAGATTGATAACCCTGAAATCCTTTCTTCAAGAACAATTACTGGGAGGCAGTGTAAATTCTCGTAGCCTGATCAATCAGCATGCTCTTTCTTGGAGAGTCTGTTTTGTACACTCATATAAAGCTAGAAAATCCATCCTGTAAATAACAGGTCATTGTACCAGGTTACCTAGGTACATAGCTCAGAAATCTGTGCTTGGTTAAAGTATGTCTTCCCAATCTGATCCTGACTTGAGTGTATCCACAGATGTTTTCCATACCTTCACAGTTTTTCTTGGTAGCTAGTTCCCTTAGGGAGTCACAATTCCTGTTAAAATGTGAACTTAATGTCTAAATCTGATTTCTTTGACTTCAGTTCTCAGCCATCAGTCCTTATTAAATCTTTCCTGCAAAGATTATAATGTCCTTTAGAAAATAAGGTACTTTTTCTTTTTGAAGGTATTTACATACTATGATCAATCCTTCTCCCAAGCCTCTTTCTGATAATCTAAGCAGACTGAGTTCTTTAAGTGTCTCACAGAAAGGCACTTTTCCTTACCTTCAAATCACACTTTTTATCCTTGTTGTATACACTTCCTAGTTTTCCAGGATCCTTTAACAACCAATATCTAAGAAATACAATTTTTAATTCCTAAAGGCTCTAGCCTACTCTACTGGTTAAAAGCCCAGTTTCTAATTAATTTGATTGTTCCCTTGGCTTGGGCTTGTTGCTGTCAGAATACTGTGGGGGTTTTGGTGTTTTGCATGTGTGTTTGAGATTTGGCTCAAACCAAAATGAGCTGACTGTGGAACTCAGTGCTGTGGCAGTCTGTTTGCTGTTTTGTTGTTTCCTAAAGTTTGGTAATTTGTTGGCAAAATTATTACTGTGGAAAGAGGGTAAAGATAAAATGAAGCAGCTGCAGGCAGCATTTGCATAGCAAATGATAATGCAAGTCACAGAAATAGAGAACAAGTCAAGTCTGTTCCCTGTGTTTGGGCAGTCAGAGACCAGAGTGCCCAGACACTAGGAGAATGGTAATTTCCGTGGACACTCTTTTAATGAAAAATAAAATCGCTGTGCATTTGACAATGGACAAAACAGTAATTCTGAAACTAATGCATGAAGCAATACAGCCATCCTTTCCTTTTTTAATGAAGAGATATTAAATTCTGTGACCAATTTATTATTTAATAACTATGTCAAGGGTATTATTTCTCTTTGCTAATTTTGCTAGCTGAATTTTCCTCATCCATCCAACAATGTGTTTCAGATATTGATGAATGCCTTGAAGGCGGTTTGGGAACCTGTGGCCAAAACTGTATCAATGTTCCGGGGTCCTACATCTGTTCCTGTTTGCCTGGCTACACTTTGGGCATTGACAAAAGGTCTTGCTATGTGAATGGTAAGGTAATTTTCTCTTTTATTAACTAAAAAAGAGCTTTAGACATTTAGGTAGCATTATCTTTCAAGGAGAAACATGCCTGGCTGGTCCCTACTCACAGTGGCTGGGGTGCTCTTGTTCACTGATGGAAAACTGCTTCTTGTACTGTGTAGGTAAATGGCAAGGCCAAAAGTGGGTGGCACAGAAGAGTGATGGTGAAGAATGGAAAGTATGGTGGTTGGCAGATGAATGAACATATAGAAACAAACAAATAAAACTAAAAAATGACTTCCAGTTTAGTCGACACGCTCTTTCTGTGTGCTCAGAACTGTAAACTCTCTTATCTCATCCTTACTACTTCCAGGAAAATGCAGCAGTACATAAGATTTTGCTACCTTTGCTTCTTTCAGTCTCTTGGCGTTGATGTCTTTCCTGTGTGTTTAGGTTATAGGGGCAGTGCTGTGAAATCAAAAGCAGGAAGCCCTTGTTTTTGGTTTGGTCCATTAGCAGTTTCTTAATAAAAATGAATGCTACTGTGAGTTCTTTCTATTCCTTGCTCTGTTATGAATGTATAAATAGTTTTTGATGTGTAAGATGCATTTAAATATTAAAAATTTTTAGCCTTTCAAAGAGGAGAATATACACAGTTGTGGCCTTTGAATAACCTTATTTTTTTCCTCAACATATACTACCCAGGGAAAAAAAACTAGTTGGATTTTATTGATTGGTTTAATCCTGTGTTGCATGTAGAGTACAAAGTATGAGTGCTATGAAGTTCATCTCCCGCCTCTCCTCCTGGGTTTCCTGAATGTTTGGGTTTGGTTCTTTCCTGGGATGTGTTACAGCTCCCTTCTGATCCAGGAGCACTGATTTAATTTTTCTGACTAATTTTTACCTGGGACTCTTGTGAATGCAAAGGTGCGATCTGGCAGTGCATGCTTCTGACCTAGGAAGTAGGAGATGTACTTGAGTCCCTGTGTATATAGACTCTGGGACTATGAACATGACCAAAAGTATTCTGTGCAGCTCCCAAATTAGCACCAACACAATTACTTTAGTCAACTCCTACAGTCATCATTGACAGAAACACATGACTTACAAAGATAAATAGATTTTTTTTTTAATGACCTATTTTTTGAACTAAAGTGAAACCAAGCATGTTACCCTACCCCACAGTGATATTTCTGCACAAGTATCTTTCAAAGAACAATCCTACCTTAATATATACGGACTTCAACTTTTTCTTAAACATTATTACTGACATTTGTAGCACCAGGAGAAAGTAGCTCATGGTTCAGGAGACACTGTGGTGGATAAAGAACATTTATATTAAGTATAAACCTTCCTGTAGGGGGTACACTAAGTGAAATACCCTCATGTTTTAAAGACAGGAAGCTCTTTAATGCATGTGTTGTTTACCTGTCAATTAAAAACTTGATAAAATTAAGACCCAAATCTGACTGATGCCTCCTCAATAAAAGTTTGATTGTTTGGTCCCTAATCCATTTGCAACTGTCATTCACAGGTGCCTGATAGAAAATTCAAAGAGTGGAAAGGACAAAACCAAAGTATATAAATGCTCTTAGTCAACTAATTGGCAAAAATGCAGGCAGTACAACTGCCAAATTCCTGAGATAAATCAACTTTGCTGCACTTCACCGTTCATTTACCATTTACGTAACGCAAGTCTTCATAGTTTAAATATCCTCACATGGGGTTGCTCAGTGCAAATAGCAGCAGAAAAATGGAGTCACTAAAATCCTAGAAGCAGCTGTTATAACTGAGTGATAGCTTGAAAATTTAAGATGCAACAGTCTGTTAGAATAGAAACAAAATTGTAAACAGGAGAAAATGGCATCTTGGGTGCTTGTTAGAACTTCCTTCAATTGGAGAAATCAAAATTGGTCTCATTTCTCTGCTGTGAAAGGGGTTGAATAAAACAACCTTGCAATCATGGTGAAAGCTGGAGCATCTGGCTAAAATTTGTATAGGCAATGTCTGTTGAGTTTAAAGCCCCAGATTTCATACCAATAATAAAAATATTTCGTTAAAAGTTTGCTAAACTGGCCAATAAAAAAGAGTTTAATTTTCAAAGATAAATGTGCAAGAAAACTTATGAAAGTGTACCTTTGAGTCTTTGATGGCATCCTTACCTGATAAATAGAGGGTTGCTTCTGCACTGCAGGAAGATCAATTCAACAAGTCATTGCACAGGCTTGAAAGCTGTCGTTCTGTTGGTTCTATACCAATAATCGCATTTCGCTGTTACTTGGTTAGAGCATTCCTTGTATGCCATGATCTGTTGTTTCAAGCAACCGTGTTAGAAACCCCCACCATTCTCACAGCAATCACATTTCTTTGAATGCTGTTGTTGGTAAATTAAAGAGTAAGCTGTATACCCTCCTTTTTTTCATACATATATATATGTGTATATATAAAAAAATGCTTTTTATATTGAAGGCTGATTGTGACTGGTTACATAAAAACTCGTTTCCTCTGCTACACACTTGATAGACATCCATGATACTCAAATTGCCTACATGAAAATCATTGTGGTTTGGAAATGCAGTTAAGGTTCCTAGGGTAATATTAACCTTGCTCTATGGTGAAACCCTAAAAATAACAAAGAAACTTGATAAAACTTTGGTAATGTAGTCTGCAGCCCCAAACTTTATGTCCAACTAATTATACTTCCATACTTATCACCTGGTTTGAAGGCTACATTAAGACTATTTGGACCATCCTTGTTGCTCATCACTTTCAACCTTAATTGGATTTCTAGAGCATAGGTCATAATTGGAGCGCCTTTCATTTTAACACTTTTTTGTTATCATACTGATACTCTCTTACCCTTCACTCAATATGAACATAGTTTTTGTCTGGAACAAAGTGTTGCTGTTGAGCTGTAGAAGTTTTATGCATAGATCTTCTGGTTTCCTTCAGCTGTCTGCATCACAAGAAACTTCCACAGCCTCTTGTTCCTTCCTTTGCCCTGTCTTGGGATCTTCAGTTTCCCTGTTCGGATGGCTAAATTGAGACTCCAAACCACCTGTCTGTGATAAATTCTTGCTATAGCACAATAGTTGGAAGCAGTCTTCAACTTAGGGGTGCATCCATGGCATAATTCTTGCAACCTCTGTAGGCAAGCATGCAGTGGTTCTTCTAACCTTAGACTAGGCTGTAGATTTTGTCATTACTGGCTAACAGACACTGCAATCTCAGTTTCATGACTCAGATTTTTGACCTAACTGTCAGCACTAAATGTGAAAGGACCATTAAATTTATGTTGTATTGGTTCTCTGAGATATGCCTAGGAAGTTATCGTTAAAATACAAGAGAGATGGTTAGATCCTGAACTTTCTCTTTGGCTAATAAAATACAGATGAGAACTTAATGCAGCAAAAATACAATGCTTATCCATTAATTGGTCTCTTTTGCAGACCCTGCACCATTCCTACTTTTTAGCCATGGAAATGCCATCTTTAGAATTGACACTGAAGGGACCAATCATGAAAGATTGGTGGCTGATACAGGTCAGTCAACGCTTACGGATTTTCATTATACAGAAGAGAAAGTGTATTGGGTAGACTCTGAAAGGCAACTACTTCAAAGAATTCACCTGAATGGCACAAAGCAAGAGGTAAAGTAATCAGTTTTCTGGAATTCTCCAAGTTAGGGGGCATAAAACCCTCTATGGAAACCACCTGCTTTTTAGGTACAATGCTGTCATTCGTACTCATTGATTAGCACTTCAGACTTATTTAATACCTTTTTTTGTTGTTTTAATAGTTATGTTCCTAAATTTAGGCTGTTTTACTGGCATTTAGAATACATTTAGTATTTTCTGTGGATTAAGTGAAGGGGTGTTAAAAATGAAGGAGAGGAAACTCAGACAAACTAAAGCTTTGAAGACAATAATGTTTCTAACATTTTGAAATTAATCCCTGGCATTATGGAATTTTGTCTTCCAGATTACTGTAACTCAAACTGGCACAAATGCTATGAGAAGAATGTGCTTGAATTCCTACTGATTTTTTCTCAAACCTTCTATTGGTTTCCATAGTTGCATAAATGCTTCTTTTAGCACTTCATCCTTTGTTCAGAAAACGTTATGCAGTTCATTGCATCTGCCTGATTAAGAAGGGCAGACAGGCTGTTGTGGCTGAACTTTAACACCGAAAGGCTTCTTTTGTTTGAGATTGCCAGGGTTTGTGTACCCATGTGGAGTCTTCACTGATGTATTTCACGTTGATTTTTAGGGATCAGGGTCCAGCAACAGCCTGTTAGGAGGTCTTTCATCTGTAACAGTATAGATCTTGGTATTTCATAGAGTGCCAAATGCAAGAAGTTGTAGCTAAAAGGTTAGTCCAGTGTAGTTCTCATGAAGAAAAGTTTCCCCTTTTGCATGGGGTCGCTCAATTCAGGAGAAGTATGTGTAAGTACAAGGACCAAATGAAAGGGACTAGAAAAATAAGAAAGAGAAGTATCTACACGTCTGAGAGTAAATGAAGCAGGCAGAGGAATGAAATGGGAATCTTCAGTCTGGCACTCCATTCCTTATATTGAAAGCCTAGTTTAAGGTAATCATTGGGATGCTTTTTGTCAACCTTTTTCTTTTGTTTACAGAGGCTATGTTACATAGACAAAGGCATTTCAGGGTTTGCTATTGACTGGGTAAATCAAGACATTTTCTGGGCCAATAGACAGAAAGCAACCATAGAAGCAACGGACATGAATGGGAAGAAACGACGAGTTCTTCTAAGAGGTGCTGGTCGTCCCACAAGGATTACCATTGATGCTGAGCAAAGGTAATTTTAACTAGGTTAGTAGTTTTAATTGAAATGGACTCGAAATACACAAAGTACTATGATTGTGGTTCATAGGCTGCTGGGCTAATCTGTGCACAGTGTATTATTTATAGTTCAATACCTCCCTGAACTTTGACAAAAGATAAAAGATTAATAAGCATATAAGAGATAAATGGAGAAGTATGTGAAAAAAGCCCACTGAAGTCTAATGCAGAATCTATACCTCTTGGTCATCAGGGAAAACTTTGCTAGTGAGGAGGGCTGAGGCAAAAGTTGCATTGCTTGCTGTTTCTCAAAGTCAGCAAAGTTTCAGGGCAGCAGAAAGCAGGAAAGCAGAGACCAGCAAAGGGGAATGATACCTGCAAATGCTGGGAGTCCCTTTTGCTCCAAACTTGGCACACTTAGAATATAAATTGGTATATTTTCTGATAAAAAAGTCTAAACTGAAAGCTGCACTCCTGTTTCTCTTGTCTCTTTGTCAGTTGCTCTGAATATTAGTTCTGAATCTACCACTGATACTTTCTGTCACTAGTAATTTGGCCTTCATAGAAATGCTTCTTTCAGCTTCAAGCCTTTTACACTGAGAACCATACTCACAGAAGAGGTTTGGCCACCCCATGAGTTATCAGTGTGAGTTGTCACAGTGATCTCCCTATGATAATTTCTCTTTACACATAAGCCTCTTCCATGAAAGTTGCAAAGATAAAAGCTGTAGAAGACTTTGAGATGCTTCTGTTTTGTACAGCAAAAACATGTTTCTGTTGCCACTTCTGATTCATAGTAAAGTTGCTCAGAAGTGTGTGAAACTCTTTAAATATTAAAGCTTTTGTGTCCTTTCCTAGTACATTTATACATAAACCAATCTTCTAATGCCAGTAGCACTACTAGTATTCTTTGGAGTCTTGTCACTTGGGTAGGATTTAAAGGCCTGAGCATCAGTATATATGTTTATAATATTTTCTGATTTGCTGTTAAATGTAGTATTTTCCAATCTTCAAAATATCCAGAAGTCATTAAAACCACTGTCAAATGGCAGCAAAATATGCTACAAATAACATTATAGGGATATATTTGCTGAAGTTATGCAAAAGTTTGGGGAGACGTAAGTGCGTATATTCACGTAGGTGTGATTCACCATGCATAAAAGCTGCACTCATGTCCTTACAGGGAGGCTAGTAAGTCAGTAATAAACTGTAATCTTCTTTGCCTACACTGATTTACAAAAGTTGTGCATAGAGACTATAACCACCTTGGTTTCTTAGTTTCCTTATCTGTAAAATGTGCATCCTAGCATTCAAACTCTGAACTTCCAGAGTACCAATGTTTATTAGATAACAGGTGCTACAGAATGCAAGCAGATATTAATTGTCTAAAAATGGCAGTATAAATTTGGGGAGTCTTTCTGGAACATGTTTTCACTCATACATTAGTAATCTATGACAACTGTGAGGAAACTATGAGACTATGTAACACTGCAGAAAAGCTATGAGGCAGGGGTTGATTCTTCCTGCTGGTTTAGTATAGCCCTTGCCAGAGAGATCTAATCCATTTTAGAGCCTTTAACAAATTATTAATCTAAGCATAATGAAGATGGCTTTATGCAGCATTGTTTTGTACATAGAAATTCTGTAATTTTGTGAAGACAAGGCAAAACGATGATACTTCTTGGAATTTTTGTGCAGAAGAAACCCAAACAAAAAAATCTAAACCCAAGCATTAAAAAATGAAATATAGATGAATGAGGGATAACTTGCTATTTTGGAAGAACTTTGCTAACCTTAGTCACATGGGTAAATCTGGGTTCTAATCCATTAATAACTTGACATATAAGTAGCTTCAGTGCATGACTGTTTTGAGTATTGAAGTTGCATTTTGACTCTGTCTTAATTTAATAACAACATAGACAAGCTGCTATAACCAGCAGGAAGGTAGAAAGAAACAAGAGCAACAATAGAAATTATATTTTTAAGTTAAGCACTTAAGTGATATGCTCAACTAGAGTTCCTGGAGATTCCTCCGCAGAGGCAGGGGGCAATGGGAATCTGCCTGAGACATGCCTTTCCACAAGTTTGCATGAGTTCCCCTTAGAATGAAGAGCTAGTTCCAGCTTCTTTCTCTGACCATATGTTGGAACAAAGCAGAGAGACAGACACCATAGTAAGCTGGGCTGATTCCTGCTTGACCTACATGAGAGAAAATTCTAGGATCTCATTGCTTCCTGAACAATCTCCTGAACAACCATACAGTCTCTGATAGAAACATATTTATTAAAATAAGAAAACAATGGTAACAAAAAAATAGTGCTACCATAGCTTCTGTTAAACAGACAATGCTCTGTTGTCGAAAATCATTTCAGTTCTAAATAGAGCTATGTTAAGGGAAGATCCTGAAATAGGTGAGTATGTGTTAGGGAATTCCTTTGTTTTATTATTAGTTTTGGTTCTGAAAGCATTGTGGTAAGACTGAAGAACTCTGTATAGAGGAAAATCTAAAAATTAGTATGTAGCAGAGATGTGATCTTGCAGCTGTGGTTGGTTGGTTTATTTTGGTGGTTTTTTTATTGTTTGGGTTTTCTTTGTGTGGTTTTGTTTGTTTGTTCTTTCTTTCCAAAATATGCCTCTCTTGCTTGCAGGCTATTATTTTGGTCTTCAGATGGTACTGTTTCAAGCATACACCGACTGTCTCTCAGTGGAAGTGATGTGAGAAGTGTTTTAAGAACTACAGAAAAAATAAAGGCAATCTCACTAGATCTGGTTGACAGAAGGCTCTACTGGATCCAACATGACCATGGGAAAGACATTTCCCATATTGGATCATGCGACTATGATGGAGGAGCTGTTCATTTGCTCAAAAACTCTGCCCGGTGAGTTTTCCTTAGCTTGTCAGAAAGAAAAGACTCATTTCCTGGGAATGTATGAAAGCTCTCTTCCTCATTCTCCCTTTCATTTTGTCAGTTCATAACACAGGAAGATGTATAAAGTGTAGTGCAAATGGCCTATAACTGTAAATCTACAACTTCTGATAGGAAAATGGAAAGAAGTCACTGTTGTAAGGATAATACTGCCACTCAGTACTTTCCATCTTCCAAGCTTTTAGCAAATAATAACTACTTAATCCTTAGAAATCCTCTCTGAGTGTTTATTAGTGGACTTTTTATGCAGATAGAGAAGCCAAAAGCAGAGATTAAATTATTTGTCCAAGGTCACAGTGGGTGAGCTCAGGTGTCTGAGCTGTGCTCAAGAGAGTGAGCTAGATCAGGCCCTTCCTATCCTCCTCTAAGCCTTTTGTCCTCCTTAGCTGTCGAGCCGGGATGTGGTGAAAACTGTCCTACACAACAGACTTGTTCCCTTCTGGTCCCCAGTGCTGGGGCTAAGCACATCTGAGGGAGCTGTTAGACCCATGTGCTGTTGGGTACCTTTAATATTTGGTCTTCATGCTTTGCAGTGGTACAGATGCTCCATGGCATGCATGTTTTTGATGAGGTACTCAGGAAAAGATCACCTGTATCACTGCAGTCTCTGTCAGTATGGCTAGACTGGCATATAAGTAATAGGGATTACCAACAGCAAAATGAGAAAAAACCATGGTTTTACTGGCTTTCTGATTTAAACATGCAGCACACCACCTGCATATGATGAACGCAAAGCTGGTTTCTCCTACACTGGAGCTGATGCCTAGGCTTTCTCTGTCAGTTGAGTCAGTCCTGAATAACAGCTCGTATGAGCTGTGAGAAATGCAGGTTATCCATTTTGCATCTATTATTTCTTGAAAATCTTAAGGATTCTGAGTGCTGGATTATTTGGGAATGTTTCTGGCACCTCATCTGATTCTCATACATATAAGATGTATAAGAATGCAAATAAGTGTTAATTACAGTGAACTTGACTGAACTAGATGCTCAAAAATGTATGACTGAGTAAATATATAGGTATCAGGTAATGTACCATTTTGTGTTATTTTCTTTTCTTGTAGACATCAATTGCTTGGTCTGTCTCTCTTTGCTGAGCACCTGTACTATTCAGAGTTGAAATCTGGTATGATATGGAGAGCCAACAAGTATACTGGAAAAGTTGTAGTCACAATTAACCTGAAGCCATCATTTTTTCCACCAGTGGAGATAAAAGTGGTACATCCATTTAAACAGCCAGGTGCAAGAACAGATTCTCAGAATTTTGGTAAGTAAACTGTAATGATACAGTTGTATGTGTGAGAATAATAATCATAGAACCATAGAATCAACTAGGAAAAGGCCTTGAAGATCATCAGTTCCAGCTGTTACCCCAGGACTGCCAAAACCACCACTAAACCTTGTCACTTAGGGCCTCATCTACATAGTGTTTGAACACTTCCAGGGATGGTGATTCCACCACTTCCTTGGGCAGCCTGTTCCAATGCCTAATCACTCTTGCGGTGAAGAAGCTTTTCCTGATACCCTATCTAAACCTCCCCTGATGCAGCTTGAGACTGTTACATCTTGTCCTGTCGCTTGTTACTTGGGAGAAGAGACAGATCCCCATCTCTCTCCATCCTCCTTTCAGGTATCTGTAGAGAGTGATAAGGTCCCCCCTAAGCTTTCTCTTCTCTAGACTAAACAACCCCAGTTCCCTCAGCCGTTCTTCATCAGACTTGTGCTCCAGACCCTTCACCAGCTTTGTGCCCTTCTCTGGACCTGCTCCAGCACCTCAATGTCTCTTGTAGTGAGGGGCCAAGAGCTGAACACAGGATTCTAGGTGCATCCTCACCAGTGCTGAATATAGGGGGATGATCCCTAATCTTGCTGGCCACTCTATTTCTGATATAGGCGAGGATGCATAATGTCATGCACTCTGATTTTTCACAGTAATAATTTTCTTTGGCAAAATTCCATGCCTTGGTGAAGTCAAGGGAAGGTTTCCTTCAACTTCAGTGATCTGCAGTTCCACTTAGGATGGGTAACTCCAGCTGGAGTATCAGGCTGAAAGTGTGCTGGGCATAAACCCCTCATTTCATTAATCTGAATACACATGCAGATAAATGTGATTTTCTCCTTCTTTTTGTTTACACAAAGATGTTTTCATGCTTTCCTGCTAATGCACAAGGCATACAGCTTTTTAATCCTCCATGTAGATTATCTTCATCAAATGTCTTCTCCCTTCTGGAATTTTTATTCTAATATGCATTTAAACACCTCAGATTATTATGGCACTGAAGGATTTTAAGTGCGCAGTATGTGCTACAGTTATACTGTGATATCTCAGCTTTGTTGTGAAATGTCTGGATTAATAGTCAGCCTGGTTTAGATGGACTTGAAGCTGCCATAATAACTATGAAATAAGAGCACTGGATCTCTTTAACTGGTATCATTTGCAGCCTACAGTATGAGGTGGTCGTGTCACTGCCTTTCACCGTAAATCAGAAAATGAAAGTAGCTCACCCTCCTTGAGGATTCCTGCTGAGACAGTGGGAAGTTGGGGGTTTCCAGGAGAAATAACGTCTTGTTCTCTGAACTCTGGAAAGTAGACATACAGTATTATTGTTTTAATGGAATAGCTTTTGTCACCAGTTTTGCTTGGACATAAACAACTGAACAAACAGTATAGAGGCATTTGTGTGTTAAGCAATAGTTACAGAACTCCTAAGGGAAGATGGCCATGGGTTCACAGATGGTGTAAAGACATAAGGAGGAAGTAGTGTTTGCTCATATGAGCAAAAATGAAACTGTAAATCTCTCTCTTGAACCATTTCTAAATATCTACTATAAAATAGGCTTTGTCTTTCTTCATGCCAACCAACAGCTTTATAGGATACCATGATGCCTCTCCTTCCTGAAGCCTGGTATGAGTGGGAAAATCAAAATCTTCAGAGAAATTTTCCCCTTCAAAAGCTTTATTTGCAGTGCAGAGAGCTGTTAAGATGCAGAAAAGAGTGTGCCTGGAAATCAAGCTTATACTTGTAAGCACAGGGAGCCTCCATTGAGAGGCAATACTTATTCTGTGGTTCCTTTGAGGAAAACATTCATCCTTGCAAACGGAAGCACTTTTTTCAACTGACATGTTTGGTGCTCTCACACAGAGTTAACTAAGGAAGGATAAATCCAATGTAGTTCCCAGAGCTTTTACTGTAATCTAGTGCGCCATAAGACTAGAAATTTAAGAATAAATTCGCCCTACCAACTATGAACTGATGTGCTCTATCTTCCTGAATTTCTGAAATATCTTTAGATATCGACTTAGAAACTGGTCCAGGGAAGCTCTTTGTTACTATCTCAGGTCTGAGTGTTGCAAATCGTCTAATAAATGTACTCTTCATTGTACTTAAGTAAGAATTGTTATCTGATCGGTCAGATATCCAATGAAATCACACAGATTATCAAAAGTCGCTTAGCAACCGAATTAAAAGCTATAATCAGCTGTTTAATTATTCGGCGGATGTATTACACCCTATTATAGATTTGAGAGTGAAATATATTATATTTTCTATTACATATGCAAATTGGACCTTTTTATTTCGCTGCAATGCTTGCCCTGGCTTGAGCCAA
>JANHGB010039372.1:0-12478 GCA_026283785.1 Coracopsis vasa
CCGGCGGCGCTGCCTCGCGGGGCCGCTGCGGCGAGACAGAGGCGACGGGACGGCCGCAAAAGCGGCGCCCCACGTCCAGGTGTGCTGGAGGAGGCGGAGCCGCCAAACTTTCGGGCACCGCACGTTGCCCCCCAGCCCCACGTGTCATAGTCGGAAGGCTTCTGGTTGTGCTCCGAGGGCAGGGAAACCTTTGCCATCTCACGGGAAAATGATTTGGTGTGTTCTTTCCAGTTTGGTCCCCCCACCACCCTCCACACACACCCACCCCCCAGAAGATTTATAACCATCTGCGCATGGAATATAAAATTTAACCTAAAATTCTGCAGCGGTAGCATCTTTGCAGTTGTCCACATCGTCCAGCTGCCTCCAAATTCTAACGGTCATTTGCACTGATGATGCTTTTATATATAGGGCCGTTTTCAATATGTTCTGTGCACTTATTTGCAGATCAACAGAGACTGATCAAGGAGAGTGAGGCATTTTTGGTCCCATAATTGTTTCCCCAAACAATATAATTTCCCGTACACACAAGACACTCATGAAACCGTAGTAACACAAAACCCAAAATATGTAATCCATATAACTCTTGCTCCGAATGGAAAGCTGCTGCTGCTGCCCTACATTTTTTAACGATCTTTCAGAATGGTTTGAAGGATTTTTCAGAACTATCTTAATACAAATTATACCCTAGTAGAAGAAAAGGTAATAGTTGCACACTACCTTCAACTAATGAAAGCATTTGGAAGATGAAATACTTGACTGTGAATATAACAAACTGGAATATTAGCGAACATTTTCAATATAGTAACGGTCTAAACCACGCTGTTTTAAATGAATATATTTACGCGCTTTGTTAAGGCAAGCACGTTTTCAAATTTCAAAATGGAAATTTAAATCTGAGATTCAGTAATAATGGTAGAAAAAACTGCAGCCTATCAAGACAGATGCTGTCATGAGTAGGTAGGCTTTTTTGAATCCACTGTGAAGGCATTTAAGAGCAGAAGCTTCATGCTATAATGTTGCATTACATGCAAAGATTATTGATAAATGTATGAACAGTGTGATTTCAGTGTCTGTTAATTTTAGTTCTGTCTGAAAAGTCAGAAGTAGTCTTGATTTCCATGATGGAGTTAGTTTTGAAAAGTCTCGGTGCTTGTCAGGTACATCTTGCTAATACTTCTGTTACAATTGTATTTCTCTTCTTTTTTTCTTTTTTTTTTTTGTACCCTTTGCAAGTGCAAAAATGGTATATGTCTAGTAGAAAAACACAGAGCGGGAGAAAAAATGGTGAGTAATTCTACTGGGGGGAATCAGGTGCATACCCGAGGGTCATTACAGCCTGTAACAACAACAAATTGCAATTCTATGCAAACTGCTAGAAAGGGGTATATCATCTTTGTAGGAGAGAGAATAACAGAACTGTAAGATGAATTCATGCCAAATCATTCATCAGCTTTTGCCAAGAGAATACTACATCTTTGTTAGTGAGCCTTTTTGACATTTTCTCCTGGATTTTCTTCCTTTCTGTATTCAAATGCACGCTAATTATACACATTAAGCCACATAACTTGATTTTTTGAAGTCTTTCATATGCAAATATAAATATAGATGTCTCCTGGAGTGTATTTATTTACATGTGTACTCTAAAATAAAATATAAAATCAATTACACATTTATTCTTCAAGACATTTATATTCAAGCAAAAATAAATATATCTAAAATCCGATAAGATGTGCTGATAGCGCCCCGGCTGCGGATGGAATACTTCCTGACATGCTCCGCAACTCCTTCTGATCAGGAAAATAGCCTGCAAAGTTTAACAAAGATTTACTTTGAAATGTTTTCCCTGGGAAAGAAGAGAAGAATGAAGCTTTAAAATGAAGAGTTTATACTACTAACTCCTTTCTTCCCATTTGTTTCAGCAACTCAGCTACAAGATTGGAACTAAGAGGCTATAAAATAGAGGCCCTCAGCACAATGAAATCAGTCTGCTATAAAAGGCAACACATGCCAGTTTTTCCTCCCCAATGGCAGATGCCACACCCTAAAGCAGACAGAAGGCACTGCAGTCTGTGCAAGGGAAGCACAACACAAAGCAACAACCATGGTTCAATTTTTTTAGATTGCAAATAATGTTGAGATTCCTTTTGCCATCTTTGCTCAGATGATGAGTGGTAGTGTTTGTTAAATTCAAATGCTCCTTTCCAAAAGCTCTCATTGTATGCATGAATTATGAATTTATTATAATATAATGTAAAAAAGCTCTAATTGCCATGCATATTATCTGCTTCAAAATGATTGCATTGATATTTGATATCGCAAGTGCATGGTTTTAACTTCAGTTCCATTTTCATTGTTTCTTTGATTTAATTATTTTCTATAAACCAATGTTGTTCAAGCATGGTTTCTTTCTTTTGCCTTTTTCCTAGCAAATTATAAACTCTGGGACTCTGGGATCCCTTTCCAGGATAAGCAACATCGTTTTCTAAACTTACTGTTGGCAATTTGTTTACTCCATTGGCTACAACATCAGAACAGACCCTGTAGGCCGCCCGTGGGTAGCTCAATCCCATGGTAGCGATGTGGCTTTCCCAGCAATACGGCAGCTATCCTTCCATTTGGTTAGAGCAGTGGCTCTTAAATCATACAAAGAATAATGCTAAAGAGAGATACAGAAAACAAACCAATATGGTAACAGCCCCAAGGTGTTATTTTAGAGGTACTGGGAGAAATCTTTAATTTTTTTGGTGAGGTAAAAATCTAGTCAGAGATTCAAGAGCCTGTTGCGTCTGACCTGGGTAGCCACAAGAGTCTGAAAAATCCCAAAGTACAAAAAAACACCCCTTTTTGTTGTTGTGCTTTATGTTTAAATTAAACTGTGCAGTTTGATGAAACAGTTGTCGAATTCGCTGTAATTCTCAATCTCCTTCTTTTACATTGGCATTAGATTTAATGAGGAAAAAAGAGAGAAGTATGTGGGCTTTTATTAAATTATCGCTTCTTTTACTAGTTAAACATCCAATCAAAATCATTCTGAAGTCAGTGCAAATCTTTTAATTGATTTCAATAAGGCATAAATCAGATCTCAGAAAAGTAAGCAGCCAGCTCAGAGCTTTAGCTTTACACTTTAGCTTGGTGTTTGGAGCTGTAGTAACGAGATTTTGCTTTTAAGAGAACCCTTATGTGGCCAACATATAAATATAACATAGTAGTGTTTTCTTTATTACGTAATATTGACACTTCAAACGCAAATGTAATATGTAAACTATTACAGTAGATATCCAGCTGATAAGCCAGGCTCTGTTAGGTGTAAAGCTTGGAGGTGAGCATAATAATTTTATTTTAGCTGGTCATAAAGAACTTTGAAAAAACACGCTTTACACCAACAGATCATGGCCTAAAACATGTAGAGAGTGACACATTCTACCTTTTAATTAAAATCCATTCTTTAGCAGCCACTAATCCCTGGCAATTTAATCCATTTCTTCTGGCAACGTGTAAACAAAAGGATTTCAAAACATCACATCTCTATCTCAAGAATGTCTTACACGATTTTATTATGGAAATGCAACATCAGCAATTTTTTTCCCTTGCTGGATGTAGACCACTTGAATAGAATGTTTAAATACCTCAATTTTACAAATGTGAATCATCCACTGAAGTCAGTAAAATCACTCATTTCCTTAAAGTTAAGCCCTGATTAAGTGCTTCTGTGGACTGAGGTCTCTAGGAAAAACAGCTCTTGAGTCTGTACTTTGGTGACATAGAAGCCCAACTGATTTTCTAAAGCAAAACAAAATCTTCCACTTGGCAGTAATAGTAGGGGTTGTTGATTTCTGGTCTTACCCACCGGTGAAATCTGAGCTTTTAAACTGAATGACACTAATATTTCTGGATCCTATGTCATTGTTTGAGAACATCATTGCATTTGGGGGGAATTTAGGAAAAGGCCAGCCTTCGTTTGCATTATTAATTTATGGTCTTGTTCATTTATAAATCACAACACTTGAAAAGATTCGGTATAAGAATAATCATAGAGTTCTCTGACAATGTTGCTTTCTCATTCTCCTGCCTTTAACAAATCTTTTCTTTGCTGATGTGGAAGACACACGTGGGAAACCAAAACAAATATTTGCTGTTAGCTATACGTTGGTTGGAGATCCTTTCTATCCTCAGTTGTAGCATGCAGGGTTTAAGAAACAGTCAAACTGACAATACACAGCTTTCACACTCATAAAATAAATGAGATCAGTACCCTAGCTGTAAACACGCTGGGTCTTCCAAGAAAAAAACAAACAAACAAAAGCCCTAGTTTTCTTCCCTAAAGTTTTTCCACTGTATAGTTACACAATTTATATATCACAATGCAAACATTACTTATAGCCCACAGTATTTATCAATTGCTGCTTCTGGAACAGCAATTGATAAAGGTTTTGATTGCTAAATGTAAATAAATGTTTTGATTGATAAATTAATTGTAAATTAAATTAAATTGATTACTGTGGCCTCCATGTCTTCACCAAGAAAAATAATTTGTCTGTAGGATATTTTTATGTACAACCAGAAATGCATGGATTTTAATAAATGACACAATTTCTTTCCTTTGCAGACTGAATTTCTTTTCCATGACTATAGCGTATATACAATTCTGAATATTTGCAAGGATGAAAAAAACATTATTTTGCCTAATGCACTCTATTTCTGACCCATTTCTGTAGTATTTGACCATTCACAATCTGTAATGCAGCAGCTCTGAGTCTTTTAGCCAGAGCCCCACCTTTCTCCTTTGCTGTAATAGTTTGTAATTCCCTCCTTTCCCCACCTTATCTTCATTCCCCACCCTTTTACACGTACATGCACGTTCGTTCTCTCGGCAACCCCAAATTCCTGCAGCCCAACTTGCAGCTGCCTTAGCCTCCTGAAGCACAGTCATACTGTATAACTCATAAACATCATTCACATTGTTGCTTTCTCTCCAAATAAATCCTACCCTCCAATTTACAGCAAAGTTCACCCCAGTGCCAATTTCTTTCAGTCACTTTGTGTAGGGGACACAAAGTGAATGCTCTCAGGGAAGAGAGGGAAGAACTGCAAAGGCTGGAAGAGGGTAAGGGAGGAGAGAGGTGGGAGAGGCAAGATGAAATTTTCCTGAGCCTTCTCCATCCCTGCCTGGTACATGCTATGCTTTCCCAAGGGAGCAACTTCCTAGTTTGAGAGCTGTTGCTTTGATACATTTACCCTTTAAGCACTCCTGTAAACTGAGAGTTCCAGTTAGTCCCATTTTACCATCAAGGAAATGAGGCACAAAGGAAGAATGCCATGACTGCATGAACATTTCTTCCAGCTGCAGCGCCAGCTCCAGCAGCTCCAGGTGACTGCCATAAGCACCTGGCATGGACCTTGGGGGTGCTGATGCAACAGTCTATGCAGCTGCATGGTAACCCAAGGGGGAAAAAAGAAAACTTATTTTTATCCAGATCCTTGCACTGACTCACCCAACGGCCCAACCAGTAATACTGGCATAACAGGAAGGGGAAAGAGAAGGGGCAGAGCGCATGAGGCCGTTATCCGCTTCTTACTGTTTGACCAAAGAGGAGGTCTGGAAGCAGGGGGAGATGAATAGGACCTGCTTAGCCAGCAGCACTGCCAAAAGAAACGTATGTCCTAAGATTATAAACAGGCGCTCTCTTCCAAAGCCCAGCTGAGCCAGTGAAAAAAGTTACCATCCTCATTTTTTTGTCAGCATCACCCCTACCACATATTAATGCTCCTCACATCTGCTGGTGTGTGTTCCCCAACCCTTTTCAGATTAAATGAACCAGGTTACCAGACACTACTTATTTAAACTATCTGCATTAGCTCAGACCCACTTGCCTAAATAAGATTAGGATAAAGTGAGCCAACGGATCTAAGGAGACAGTGGACTCCAGCAGAGGGACAATAAATAGCTGGTAGGTGGCAGTAACCTCTTTTGATAAGCACAACTTCTTATGTACTGAGCGAGTCCGTCCATTTAGGTCCTAAACATTGGTCATGGTGATGTAGAGACAGTTATATGTCAGTGAAGAGAGTTTATCCACTTTTTGGGTGTCTGGCTTAACGCAGTAAAAGCACCAGGGCGTGGGGTTTACCATCTTTTATTTATGACAGCATCATGGTGATGTATGCTTTTGATGTATGCTGAACTGTATGTACATCTCCAGAGTCTCAGGCTTGTTTACGGCTGCTGGTCTCATACAGTGGCTCATTGGAGCTTCTAAATTGCAAAAGTGAGCTGGCAGTTCTTGCCTCAGTGTGTGAGGTGGCAATGCTCCTTGCACAGGAGGCAGCTGAAATGTCTGCAATGTCTAGATTCACAAGGAGAGGTTAACTTGGATGAAGATGCTCCACACACCAGCTGGAGAGGGGCAGCCACAGCTTTGTTCCCAGGGAGCCAGCGCAGAAGGCTGCGCTCTGGAGTGGTGCACTAGCTGTCAGTTAAGCACATGGTCCCCATGGACTCGTTGAGCTTGCTCCTGTCCTCAGCAAACAGGACGTCACCACCAACTGCTATTCGGGTACTTCACTTTCACATCCTCTCTGCCACGACACTTCTGATTGTAAAAGCCACAATCAAATCTTCATTATGAAGGCAAAGTATTTATCAAGAAAAATATCCCCTGTGACTCTCTCCCTGCTTCAGCTAAGCTAAGAGCTAAACTAACCTAAGAGAAGAGGGTTTAAACATCCTGGATATGAACTAGTTCAAAATACACAGCTCTAAAAAAAATCTCTGTGTGTTACTAGTTGAGGACCTGATCCTGGAAATGCTTACAAACATGTAGCCCTTGTTCCTGTTAAGCCATGAAACTTAGTGACAGACCTGAGCAGCTATCATGTGGTCTGTTTAAAACATCTGTTTCTTCTTAAATTTAAAAAGAAATTTTATTAAAATTAGAACAACCATTTTATTAATCCAAAATATAATCTAGTTATTTAACAAAGACTTAACAATGTGAGTCATCTGCATTAACAAATCCAGATGCTATAGTCAGAGGCAGCAAAGACTCAGGGACTGACAATAGGCTCGCTTTGTACGCTAATTAATCTTTTGCTATTTGTTTTTCATTCCAAACAGACCACCCCTAATATTTTATCTCTCTTGGTGGATTTTAGGAAAATTGTAAGTGAACAGAAAAATGCCAGGTTCTCTCTCTTTTTAAAACGGTAATATACAAATACTATTAAAATTTTTCTAATCTTTATTTTGTGTTTTCAGTGGACTTCATAAAAAAATTAACTCTCTGCGTATCTTTTTGCCATGTTACAGCTGTTTTCTTCTCATCTAGAGGATTGGACAAATGTGATTTTCATTTAACCACATTTAAATTTAAATTGCCACATCATTCTGTGTTGGGTGTAAACTTCCTATGCATATGTCCAAGAAGAAAGGAGCCTAATTTGGGAACCGCTATCCATGGTGATTCTCACCAGCTAGAAATCAGGAACCGCACTCATTCTGGGAAAGGCCACATAAAGTAAAATCATCAAAATTGCCTTATATTTTTTGCTCTTCTTGAAGGGCTGGTCCCACTGAATGTGAATTTTCAAAGTATCAGTGACAGAAGAATTAAAGTTCAGCAGGAGCAAAGTAAGGCCAGTACTAAACACTTTGCTGATTTAGTTTTAATGCATATCATTTTTATACAGGGACTTTTTTTGTGCAGCTCGATGGAGACATGTATTTGAAGAGACCCACTGATTAATTAGGTTGGTTCAGCATGGATGATTTAGGTGATCTCTATTTTATGTCTGTTTTGAAGTTCGCTATTGTGGACTTCACCCCATTCAGTGTTTCATCCTGTTTAAAACACTTCTTACTAACTTTACTTAGGCAGGAAAGGGAATCATTAAAAGCACTATGCAAGCCTCTTGAGTATGGTGGGTTCTGTTACAGATATATAAATCCAGCTCATTACTCAGCTAAGGGGAACTGACTTTCTAGGTACGTTTTGGAAAGAGAGGGATCATGAGTTGGCAGATGTGAAAACTGCAGTTTTTATGGACCAGACCTGAACCCAAGTTCTCTGTTCCTGGGGTGATGTCTGTACCAACTTTAAAAGTAATCTGACTCTTTGTTTTAAGTATATTGTGTATTTTGCTCTCCTATTTTCTCGAAAGACTGCAGAAAAAACTGATCTCAATTATTTGGAATATTTATCTTAACTCTTCAGTAAAACAAATTCATGTTTCACCTAGAAATACAATAAAGGTGGAACATGCTAGACTTCCTTTTTGCTTCTTTACTTCCAGTTCAGGAGTTCCTTTATTCAGTCTGATGTTAAATCTACTTGTATTAGAGAATCCTTTTTCTCTGAGCAAATCTTATTCCTTAGCAATGAATCTCAGAACATTGTGGGATGATTGTATAAAGCCATTGCTTTTTCTTTATTGCCCACTAAAGAAACATTTATGATTAAATGGGAAAGGGAACTATCTCATTCTCTTGAACTGGAGATATTGGACTCAATAATGTCCTTCATACGTGTATGCTCTATTTCAGCTAACCTGTTAGAATTGCAATATAAAATTGTAAATCAATGGCATCAAGCACCTGTGAAGATGAGTAAGATTACAAGCCATTTCTCAGATAGATTTGGAGAAACAGCTCCCAGACAAAAACTCTTTTACATGTTCTGCAGGGTCTGTCCTAAATTACCCCGATAAAGTCACTTGTTATATATCATATTGAGAAAATTGCCAGCTGTCTGATGTCAAGTACTCAGGAACACTATACATAGGGACACTTGGACTTTGAGGTATGTGACAGACAGCTGGATGTTAATAAAAATTGAGTTACAGGCTATTCAGCTGGTTATTTGCAGAGTTAAAAATTCAGACTCTTCTTTAATAATGGAAGTGGATCCTTAGGAATTTGTTCAAATCTGTTTAACTATAACTGCAGAAAACGCATGCTTCTCTATGAAGGTATTCCTCTATTGATTACTTCAGTGAAGATAGGAATAGTTAAACCTAGCTACTCATAAAGACTTTATGGGGTAGAAAAAAATGAAAGTAAGGAGGAATTTTGTTTGTTTTTCTTGTCTTTCTGTAATCACAATGGTATCTCTTAAGCTTGTCATCTTCTGCTTGGCTGATTCTCTTGTAAAGGCTTTAATAATATGAATTTAGTACGATGTGTATCTTTGTACCTACAAATATATATCAGTCAAAAGCCTCACTCTCTGTATTTTGGAATAAACTTACTAAGATTTAGGTATATGTGAAATATCCCCAGACCTAACAAATGCAGAGTTGTTATTGCCCAGGCATGCTTTTTACCTTTGCAGAGCATGGAGATCAGTGCAGTATAAACACTTGGTCGCCAGAAAATGTAAAATAAAAATATACAGTACTCAGCTGACAGTATTTCAACCCTGCTCACAGAGATGATAATACCACTGAGCATGATTCTGTCACAAGGGTGTTCTCCTGCTCTCTGCAGAGGACACCAGAAGGTTGGTAGGTTGTCTTAGTGCAATGGCTTATGCTGCTCTGGAAGGTTGACGGCAGGTCTGCTGCTGGAAACGTGTTACCTAGAATAATGCAGCTAGAAGGAGCAGAAGAATAATCAAGGAAAAGGATCAGAGAGAAGAGGAACTTCAAGGAGAGGAACCCACACAGAATGGGACATCACAGGGGTCAAAACATCTTATTAGGGCTCTGTATTCAGTAATGTGAGGCAGATGTTACAAGCCACTAAGGAAAATGGTGATTTCTTCACTTGGTATCTTTGACTTAAAAATGGTTTCTAGAAGATGCCTGCTCATCTATGAATCATGAGGGTTAATTACATAAAATTGCTTGACCTGTGTTATACCTCAGGTTGTATTACCTAAAGGTATCTTCTGACCTTAAATTTTATGAATCTGCATTAAGTAGCTGTAAGGAAGGAACGGCAGAATAGGATGTTGTTTCACTGATTTGAATTACAACATGTATTTGCATTTTCATTTGCATTTACTGTCTTAAGAGTAACTGTACTGAATACAGTTGTGGGATGAAGTTGTCACTGTGAGCTGAAAAGCAGTGAACGTGTGTTCTGAGAGACCAAGATCACGTTTGCAGGACTGACATCTACTAGCATAGCTGTAAAGAGATGCCAGCCCTGACAGGCGTAGCTGTGTCAACAGAAGCCTCTGGTAGAGACACAGTTGTAACAGTAAAACTGTATTTTTACCAATAATATTTTATGCCATTGGTGGGAGACGGTTTTATTCTACTAGAAGAAAATACTGTTTTGCGAGTACAGATGTATCCACACTAAACTGCTTCGGATTTTAGTATTCGCAGCAAAGCACTCTCCTCAGTGATTCCTAAACCAATCAATTTTGTTGGTGCTGTCAGAGAAAGGGCATGCAACCGGCCTTGGCAACTGTCAGCTTTGTGGTATCATACATGACAGCATTTAATAAGGGGAGAGAGCGGAAACAGTTTCAGAAGTTCGGGCTAAATCTGTTGGCCAAATAGTTTTGTCAGGGAGGAGTGTGAAAAAATGAGGCTGAATGAAGTCAGAATAAACAATAAGTAACAAAAAAAAATTCTTCTTCTGAAATAGTTTCTGTCATTTGAAGCAAAGGTTTAACAATACTGGCAAAAATGGCACTGGAATGAATTGCACTGACCCCATGGTTTCAGTAATTACAGCTATACTGGAAAAATTCTTTGTGGTGTAAACTAGCTCTCAAAAAAGACCCTAGGGGAAACGGTGAAGGGTGATAACAGTTAGCACTCCATCCAGGAGCAGGGAATGAGGAGGGAACATCACTGCTTTGGTCTGTAAACACAGGCCAGATGCGCCATCCCTGATCAGATTGTGCGACCCACTCTCAAGCTTTGCCTGTGCAAAGATGGGTGTTATTCTTTATTCAGCAGTGCTCCCAGCCTCCATTTCCAGGGAGTTCCTAGGACTAGGGCATGCTTTAGTATCAGCCTGGCAGATGCAGATTCAGTACTGAGCTGGTGCTCAGAAGTGCAAAAAGTGCTTTTCACAGTTTATGCCTAGGCTCTGCCTATGTTGGAAGGGCATGACCACCATTCAACCTTTACTCCACCTTTATAAAGCTTTGCAATATTCCATGTATTTTCCCCCCTCTCCCAATAAACTTCTTGAACCCTTCAAGTACTCTGACACAGCTTTTCTCCTTCACTGCTTCTACAGCTTTAGCAGCGATTCTCCTGATCAAAATGGTGAGTGACTGCATGCTAGAGCTTTCACTGCATCTGCACCACTCCCACCTCAGACCTTCCCCTTACTAAGGAACATGCAAGCTGAATTTCAGGGCATTCAGAAACAATTTGGAGGTGATTGTAGTTTTCAACCAAGGGACTGTATGTGGGGAGCTACAGATGTGGATTTTTGGGAAGCAAAGTGCTCTGGCTGCTTCTTGTCTCTCTCCCTTTTGCACTGTTGTACCATTCATGCCTCATGGTGCTGCTCACCCTCCACAGGCCTTTTGTTCTCCTTATTTCCAGCATCGCAACTCTGAGTCTTCCTTCACCCATCCCACTGTCACCCCCGGTGTCTGACCCCCATGGCCGTAGCTGCTAGTCTCACCTGCACCACCGGCATCCCACGCAGGACTGCGTGGTGCTTCGTTTCACTCTTCTGGGAAAACATGGAGGACTGGCAGTGGGGCAGAAGGTGCGAGAGCTGTCAGGGGTGCAGGCACACCTCAGGGCAAGGAGAAGCACAGGAATGGTAAAAAGATTACAACCTCTGCTCCAAGTTTGTGCGTTGCTCTTCAGAAAGGACGGCACTGGCACACGGGAAGCCTGGAGAAGACTTAAGCGGTCAATTTCTTTCCATGAGGTGTTCAAAACTGCACGACCACCTCCAGGAGATGAACACACGCGGGAACAGGAGCCTGGGGAATAGTGAACCGCTGTCCTCACTTCAGCCACTGCATGTTCTGGCTTGCCCTGTCTGGGGGGAGTTTGGGCTCACGCAGGCAGGGGACAAAGGCATGGCTGCCAACCACAAGCACCACAGATCCTAGCTCACTTCGGCATGGACTGCAAGCACAACACAGCCCCTCGCTGAGGCAGAAGGGCTGGGTGTGGGGTTTGGGGCATTCACAAGCCTCTATTAGAGACGAAAGCGCTGCCCGGCTAGTGCTGTGTTTGCTTTTGCTGGCATATGAGAGGGAGACTAAAAAGAAAAGAAGAAAAAGCCGCAATGGCTGAAATAGTGAATTCAAGTATCACTTCTACTCATGTGTTGCAAATTTGCTGCACAAAAAAATGTCATTTTAACACAAAGATTTGGGGAGTGTGAACAATGTAGATCCCAGATTGAGAGGCCAAACATACCTTTCTGCACATTGTGCAGCAGAATGCCCGGGAGAGGACCCGGGAGAAGATGCATTCCAACAGAGTTTTAATGGTTAAGCAAGTGATCCACAGTAATGGTGTTCGCCCCGATGAGGAGAGGACTGGT
>JANHGB010039374.1:0-69784 GCA_026283785.1 Coracopsis vasa
ACTATCCAAGATACCTGTGTATAATATTAAAGTATAATATTAATATTAATTAATAAATTATCAATTCATAATAATAATATCCACAAAAGAAAATGTAGTCCCCATTGCAAAGATACTTTTCTTTGTCTGCATTGCTCTGATTCAGCAAAATAATATACGTCTAATTCAAAGATAAGTCATTACATTAATTTCCATAACATTTTTTACATGCTTAGGAACATGCTAGTGCACAATAATCAGGCACAGCAGTGCAATGAAAACAGAACAGTGCACTTCTGACCTGAAATTACTCACTTTGTATGGAGATTTAAAGTTACGATTAATTGCTTAAAATGTAATGACAGGAAGTAGGAGAGGAGATACACCGGATAATCTGAAAAAGTAACAGAATTTGACAGATTCACTCAGAATGAGATCCTTCCATTTTGCACATACGACTATCTAGAGCAATTTCATTGAAAACAATCTGTATGATAAAGTTAAAGGCACATCATACCATAGCCAGTAGAGTCCAGTCTATATTCTTTGTGTGGCACCTTGTTAATGTTTATTTGGAAAGCTATGGTTTACCTGCACCAGTGATGCCTTCAAGACCACCTTGTTTATTTTACTAATTGCTTTTCATTTTGGGAGTAATTTCTTAACAACCAGCGAAAACTGTTTTCCTCCTTTAGCTTCAGGCCATAGTTCTTGCCCTAGAACCAACATAAACATTTACAAAAGTAGATGGGGAACAAACACCCCAGGCTGGTCTTGCTTCATTATTCATTTTCTCTATAATAGATAGCTTTACTTTATTGGTACCACATGGAAAGCCTGATTTGCAACGGCCATAGGCAACCACAGTTCTGGCTGTCTTTTAAATATCGGCAGCTGTTCCAAGGGGGGAAAGAAAAGCGTATAAATAATGTTTATATCTAACAGCAAACTGCATATCTGAAAGTTATCTAGGATAAATCAGCCTATCTATAAGAAAATATTTTGGTAGTTAACCAGTTAACTGCCAAAAAGTTGGTGGTTAAAGCTTTCACACACTAGAGCAAGCTAATTCAAAATCAAAGCCATTGATGATAAAAGTAAACGTGAATGTGTTTATTTGACTAGTATATGTTATCTTTGTTTTGCAAGGATGGCATAATGTCAGCAGAGCATAGCCTTAATCTGGATAAAGAAAGATGAAGTAGCTGCAAATATAAGAAAATTTCTAAATGAAAGGACAGCTTATTGATGAATGGGCATATTAAAATCTAAATTAATCAAAATTTATCTTAGTAAGCTTTTCCAAAAATTCCACTGTATTAAAGAAAATCAGAAGCACTGATAGTGAAATAAATCAAAATCAACACAGACCCAAAGGCATCTTCCGTTTCATCTTTGTATGTGACAATGGACACTATCCTGCAAAATATTATTTCGAAAACATTTGTTAAGATACAAACAACCTGCATCCAGAAAGGAACATTAGAAATTATTTCTCACCATAGGAACATACTAATAAGCAGAAGTCAGATGAGGTAGATCTGTCATGTACAAGATGGGTCCTGTATCATGTTAAGGAAAACACAAATGGGAATTCAAAAAGCAATTACACCTTCAATCTCTTCTTATATTTGAAATACAGTCTATGAGAAAGACCTACAAACAGATGCATTTTGTGAAGATGATACGTTGATGGAAATAAAGTGAAATAGGACAAACAGTTTGAAATATAATTGACACAACCAGTACCTTTTTTAACAGAACTCAACGTGTTCAGAAATTAAATGATCCAACAATCCAGGTGAGGCTGCTTTTACCTGCACATGCAATGTAAAAATTCTAGTTATCTGGGAGTACCCAGATTACTGTTGTAAGTTATTGTTGTACATGTATTTCTCAACAGGGCTATTCTACCCACACTAAATGAGGCTGGAAATATGAAACATAAATCACAATATCCACATGGATCTTAGGAATGCAGATAAAACAGTAAAAGTCAAATGCAGTAACTCTACTACAAGAATCACACAGAGAAAATGGCACAGGATTACTGTCTGGTCACAGAGCTGGCTGACCTTGATGCCATCCTGTATCTAATTGCTCTGTTGAGCAGCTCCAAGGCTGACTAGTGTCACAACACCTTAAATTCTGGGTAGTGATATAATTTGTGTTGCTGCCACAACATTATTGATGGTATTTAAATGGATAACCACTTAAAATTCACGGGAGGCAGCTAATTTCAGCAATTCTCTTCAGGACACTGTTCAAACATCCTATGTCAACCTGTGACTATGTGAACTGTTTGCTAGAGCAGAAATCTAGGACTAGTAGAAAACTCACAAATCCAGTAATTTTCCACAAGAGTCTAGGCACAATCAGCTCCAATTGTTCATTAGGAGCTCAAAATCAAGAAGTACTCCAAATCAGTGGAAACCTCCGGAATCTTGCTTTAATTTCTGCATCTCTGTTTTAAAATCAAGGTAGTTTTAAAATCAAGGTAGTTTTAAAATCAAGTTGTATTAAATTGCTGTGAGGCTTCCTAAATGCCTGCATGCAACTAGTGTCCTTTACAAAAGATAGGAAAAAGAGAAATTATTTGACCTAAAAAAATCCCAAAGTGCTTTAACCATTGTGTAAAAAGGTAGAAAATAAGGATTCTGCTTTTTCCCCTTTTTTCACCACTAAATCCCAAGTTGGCAGGAAGCTGAAGGAAAACAAAACTGGACTATAAAAAGAAAGCAAAACCAAAAAGATCCAGGGCTGATTCTTATTTAATTTTTTCAAATAATAAATCCATAAATTTTTAGCTTTCATCACAGTAATTATGACCAGATATACAAAGGTGTAAAGGAACCCAGAACACATATGTCTTTTGCCCTTCATTATCATAATTATGCAGTGAAGTAGCCAGTGTTATTAAGAGAGTTTACAGATAACAGAAACAAGAAAGTATAACACATCAATATGAAAGATTACAGCATAACATTTCTGCCTGTTTATTGCTAAATACTTCTTAGAACTGCCATTCTATACTCTCTTGTATTTTACAAACTAAAACCAGGGAAAAAAATATTTGAAATACAAAATGCTTCAGGCAACTAAACAAACACGATCTCAGTTCCTCGTACAAAAAATAAAAAACAACAAAAAATCACACTTTCTCACTCACTAATTCAAAGCCTTCTACACATGCCCAAATCCCATCAAACAATTAAAATGGATCTTATACGTGACAGCGAAATCAGAGCCCTGTTCACATGTATTATTTATGTTTCCTAAATCAAGAGCACTTTTTTCTAAAGAACACATTACACTGCAATATCTAGTACATATACCACCTCTATGTATACTACAAAAGTTTAGCTAGCCATACTCATTGAATATATGTAGTGCTTTTAGCAAGGAAGTCTGCATAAAACTAGCCAAAGCAACATTTCTCGCCTCTTTCCCTGTCCCTCACAATGAACAGTAACATTGCTCAAATTTACTGGAAAATGGCCAGTATTCTCATTTCTCACAGACATGTTTCACAAGAAATTACTTTTATTTACTCACTGATCTATCATAATGAGTGGACCCTAGGAACTCTGCATGCTATCTAACCGTGTCCCTGATATTACTGGTTTTAAACTGATGTTAAACATAATCTTAATTTAAGGAGTAACAGCTGTTTGGTTTTGGGTACCTTTGGGAATGGAGGAGAGTAATCACAGTTAATGTTTCATATTCCGATTCGAAACAGCAGGTGTTCAGATGAAAGCTGTGGGATTTCAATTTGAAATTAACTCTGAATATTTTCCATTGCTGACAGTGCAACTGTTGCTGATCATTTTAATGGTATCGGCAAGTCTTCTCACCAGTTGCCCTCAACATAATATGGATGATTTTCTTCAGCTAAGATTGTGAACTATCATCTAAACTGCTGATTACACTTGTGGTTCTGATCTGTGACAAGGGACTGAGCAGTTATATGTTGCATTTCAGTTCAGCAGACCATTTTACGTGATGAAATTACTCAAAGCAGAAGTGGAAGGTCAGTTCTGTTTCACATACCAGATGTTTTTCATGCACAATGACATCACACATTGAAACACCATCAATGTCCCCTCCACCCAGACAGAATGTGAACATTCTTTCAGGACATGGAGAACCTCAGTATCTCATCTTGCACCAATGTTGTACTGCTCAGCAAACAAATAATACAATCCTTCAGCTGATCAAAATGTTTTCCAGGACTTGATAATATGGGTTTGTGAGGTGTGAATCTGTCATCAAAACACAGAACCCAGGATGGTCTGAGCTGTATCTCACAGCATTCCAGTCTTTTCATGCATTATCCTGTGCAAAAGATTATTAGTATGGACTGTGTCTATTTGGTTCTCAGAGCAGTGCAATTAAGTCAAAAGTAGGTATGCATGCTGCTGAAATGCAGAAATGATGCTGCTGATTGTAATGATTAGTAGAGAGAGATCAAGTATCCAAGTGTTATAAAAACTATTATTTATGTCACTTGCATCCCTGGTTCAACTCCATTCGCAGACTCAAAATGAATTAGTCTATTAACACACTAGTTACATTTGCACCTTTCCTATGCTCATTAAAATGCAGAACTTTCAAACTCCTGATTCCATTCAGTTCATGCACTTCATGTGAAGGAAGTGGGGTGCTCTTCAACCAGTTTTGAATAAATGTGTAACTAATATCCTGCTGGAAATTCTAAAGATCGGGAACTAGCACTTACCAAGTAGCCAGGTCATTGTTAACTCAGTTCTGCTTTACAGAACTACATAGGAAATAGTTTTGAGCTTACAGCTAACCAGAAGAATCACTGGTGAGAAGGAAAGTTTTCATACTGAGAAAACATTTGTTGCTGCAGAAATGGCTTGAAGAGTAAAACAGTATCTACAGCACAAAAAAGTGTTGCCTGTTTCAACACTTGCTAAGACTTATCAAAAAATGTGCCCCAGGTTCTATAATGACCAGAACCAGAAATAACCTCTGCTTTACTAACCAGAGAATTACAAGATATATCAGTTACAAACTAAATCAATAATTCCATTTATTTCATCGGGAAAATTATTAGAATTCAATTATCAAACTATTAAAATCTGTCTAAATATCCAATAAAAACATAATGCTTTGATTTGCATGCATTCTGCATTTTGTACCTCAAAGTAAAGGCCATGCTTGGGAAGTTACATGGAAAGCCTCTGTGCTTTTGAGAAAGAAGTGCAATTAGTAGTTTAAATTGCTGTTCCACTCTATGTAATGACCAAAAATAGTACCTCTGTGCAGATTTTGTAACAGAACACAGTCTTGAAGACATCATCGCCATTAACAATGGCAGAAATACGGACAAAAATAGAAGTCTCTGTTAAAAACTAAGTACTTATGTATCCCACTAGCAGTCAGTCTATCAACTGCCTTTAGTAAGAGTCGTCACCAGCCATGTCACACAAAATCTTGCAAGAACTTTACAAAAGACACTGGAATGAAGGTTTTAGCTTCCTCATGACAAGAAAAGACCTAGACCAGATCTTTCCAATAACTAACCCCAGAATTCTTCAGATCTTTTGAACTTAAGGCTATTCTCATTTCTTTTTTTTTTTCTTTTGGTCTTGAGACATTGAATTCAGAAACAAATATACCATACACAGTAACAATTTTTATTACTTACACATTTGCTTTCACGGACTTCTGTTTCTGAAGCCAAGAAATAAACACATATGACAGCAATTGTTAATTACATAAAACACAGGTGCATGCCTAGCTATTTAATCTTCTTCTCATTACTAAACCTTGCATAGGCAAACTATACTTAGATGCGCTGTACCATGTACCATGCATAACATCAGCATCAGGCCAAGAGGTCAGGTCTCACTCAGAGGCATCTCACAACATTTGAGCATTAGACCAGTGAGGAGAATACGAATGAGGTTTTCACAGCAAACAGACACTTTTGAGGAGACAAACAAAACACATTTCTGTCACCTGTGCTGTCAGTTACCGCCAGGAAGAAGGGTGTCTCTTGACAAATACCAAAAACGGGGTGAAAAGGTGCACAGAAAAAAATAAATATACATGAAGCAGGATTTTAGACTGCCTGGTCTTAGTGTCTTTACCTTTACAAAAGCCAAAGATAAAAATCACTGCTGGGACTGTTCTCATAAAGCTATGTTTCTCCAACAGCAAGTCACGACTGCCTTGGGAGTTATAAAAGTAGTCAGCAGCAGCACACTTCTACCATAATTGACAGTGGTTTACTTCTTGCAAGGTAGAAGGAGAACCCATAAAATTACCAGCTACAATACTCTCACAAAGCAACCACTAACTCTCTTCACTTGCTGGCAACAGCTGCCATTATTCTAGAGCTTGAGAGGGACTCTCAAGTGAGAGAGGAATTAGTGCATAGAACTTGCTGGCTTCACAATTCAATGCATTCCTTCCAAGCATCTTTTCTCCTTCACACATAATTTTCTCTCCTTTTTCTTATTTTGTTTCTTTACTACATCTTTAACCACTTATTTTTCTGTTTCTTCTATCCATACTGCCTCCTCCTTTTCTACTCTGCCCACTGCTGGTTTTCAATGGCCAGCATTTCACTTTTTTTTCTTTCTACTGCTGAAAAATGAGTGCCCTCATTTTTCATTCAATATGTCTCTTCCTGAGCACACCCTTCTGACTTCTACACTCTTTCTTTTTCCCCTCAAAGACACTTCTTGACTTTTCTTCTATCTTTAGTTCTGTCACTCCTTTTCCTGTCTTCAGTCTGCAGACTGAAAGAGATTCTAGAAATGAAGTCAAGCCTAATGCTCAGTATAAACTCTGGCAGAATCTTCAAGTCTTAAACAAAACAGGATACGGGCTTTACTGGTCAAAGAAAGTGAATTGGACAGATGAGAAACAAAATCAATATAGTCAAGAATAGAACTTTGATCACATTGATGCTGCATCATTAGTTATAGTTTGGAGATCACTAAACCTTACCGCTAGAAATAAATACTTTCTGCTCTTCTGCCTGCACACTCTTTTTCATCAGGAGTCCTCATTTCAGTTGAGATTAGTTGAACAAGATTTTTGAAGGAACACAATTCACACCAGACAGAATAAGGGAAGCAGAAGAATCTCTATATTATAACAAAGCAGGCAGAATGGCATTTTTTTCATCTGCTTCATGCAACCTTGGATACCTGTGCCACCTGTAGACAGGTAACCAGCACAAAGGCTGCTGGGCATTTAAAGGCCTGTTGTGAAGTAGTCTGGGAAGTCTAGGAAGCAAGTGACTGATTTCCCAGTGATGTGCCGATGGCTAAGTTACCCTGGAGATAGATAGGGAACTGGAGTTTTAAATTACCTGACATCTTTACCTGAAACTCCTAATACTGCCGAACACATCATTGAACTATGCACTTGAGTTAAGGCACAGCTTCAGCAGGCAAATAAAGCAAAAAACACATCAAAAGTCACTTTTCATACATCAGTAATACCAACAAATGGCCAAGTCACCCCAAACTCAATTAGTGCATCTAAATTGGAAATAGCTCCAAATAATTATTTTCAGAAACACCAAGACTGGGCTATTCGTGTTTGTTTAATCATAACACTGACTAAGCTATCATCAGTGTAGTTGATTCCCCATGCTTAATAATGCAAAACAGCCTTTTAAAATTTAACGCAATGGAGCACCAGCTGCCAGAAAATATGGACAGGCTGTCCGTGTAAAAGGAAAACTTGCTCCTTGGGAAACACTAGCCTTACACAGTTGTTCTTCCTCAGATTTCTGAGGAAATGTGTGAGGACACAAAGGCACAACCCGCTGAACTCAGAATATCCATATTACAGACTTGCATCCTGACAGGGTAAACTTCATTAAAATCCTTTCATACACAACAGATTAAGGACAATTGCTCACATACAGAGTCAGAAGGAATTGCAAAATCAGCTGGTTTAGAGATGCAGTGAGCAGTTAAAAGCATCTGAGATTTTTCATTCCATTTTTTTAACATAGAGCAGCAGCAACTAAATTTAGTATTACTTCTGTGCCAAAAAAAAAAAAAAATGAAAAAAAGGCAGTTATAAAATAAATTAAAACCTGCTCACATTCTTCAAGTTTCAGAAGTTATCATATGTCTCACAGTCTGGTAACAGTCCCATTTTGGTCAGAAACACACATGTGACAGTTTTCTTCCTTTCAAGTCTTTCTACAGCAGCTCATCCATTCCTTGCTCGACTCCCATAAGAAAGTCCAATTCTACAGCTCCAACTGCCCCTGATGGGAAGCAACAGCATTCTGAATACCTTAGCGTCTATCTATCTTCTCCATCCTTGCCTATCTAAGATTTGCCTGATAGACCTAAGAAACAAGGAAAAGAAGAGTGCTGATTTCAGCTTCCTATCAGACTTCTAATGCTTCAGGAATAACTGTGGTCCACCTCTACCATTAACTCTTCAGTCTCCAAGTTCCCAGTTAAGCAAGAACGGAGGACAGGTCGAAGAGAGGTATAAGATATACTGGGTAAGGAAGATGAAATAAAACAGAATGCTGACAGAACAAGACCACACAAAGTTATGCTTTACAAGCCAAAAAAAGAAATTCTGAGAGGGTTGAGAGTTGGGAAGGCATTGGAGATGTGAAATATGTTAAATAAAAGCAAAGAGTTAGTGTTTTCCTCTTTCAATGCAAAGACAGTCAAAATATGTACCTATAGCTTCTACCTGAAAAACAACATGGAAAAAATAGTATCAAATTATTCTCTGCCTTTCTGAACTCTTCTTTGGAAACCTGTGGTCAAAATTTAAATTAGTTCACATTAGTGATGAGGTGGAGTAAAAAGCAAAATATTTCCCGTTGTTAGAAACTGCCTCTTCCTTTTCAGATGTTTTGCTTCATTATGGCAAAAGCAGTTAATATACACTAAAAGGAAAATATCCTGGAGAACAGGAATCCTTTAACATTGTACAGCAGAGAGATGCTGTTGACTGTGCATGGCAACTAAACCTAAGTTTCTTATTTAGCCTTCTGAGAGCAATTCCTACTGACAAGCACTTCAAGGAAAGAAAAAAACAACCACCCACACAACAACAAAAACATGGACACCAAAATGCATAAAAGGCATGTTAATGAAGTAACACAAACATAATACAAAGAGCATAGTCACACAGAACTGTTGAAGGGTTTATCTCAACTTTTTGTAATTTGTATAACCAAAACCCCAAATCTTACTACTTATCCTCTATATCTGTTTGCTAATGACAAACTGTGCGATCATCACACAACTGTATGGTGCAGTTGACACGCTGGAGGGAAGGGATGCCATGCAGAGAGACCTTGACATGCTTGATAGGTGGGCAAATGCCAGCCTCATGAAGTTCAACAAGGCCAAGTGCAGTGTTCTGGGGCAATACCAAGCACTAGAGGCTGGCCAGAGACTAGGTTAAGAGTAGCCCTGCAGAGGACTTGGATATGTTGATTGCTGAGAAGGTCAACATGAGCCAGCAGTGTGCGCTCGCAGCCCAGAAAGCAAACCATATGCTGGGCTGCATCAAAAGGAGCGTGACCAGCAGGTCAAAGGAGGTGATTCTCTCCCTCTACTCTGCTCTCATGAGACCCCACCTGCAGTACTGTGTGCGGTTCTGGGTCCCCCAAATGTGAAGGACATGCAGCTGTTGAAACAAGTCCAGAGTTGGGCTACAAAGATGATCAGGGGGCTGGAACACCTCTCCTATGAAGACAGGCTGAGAGAGTTGGGCTTGTTCAGCCTGGTGAAGAAAGGGCTCCAGGGAGACCCTAGTGCAGCCTTCCAGTATCTGAAGGTCCAAAAATCTCAAGAGGGACTTTTTACAAAGAAATATAGTGACAGGACAAGAGGAATGGTTTTAAACTGAAACAGGATAAATTTAGATTGGATAATGGGAAAAAAATTCTTTGCTATGAGGGTGGTGAGACACTGGCACAGGTTGCCCAGAGAAGTCTTGGCTGCCCCATCCCTGGTAGTGTTTAAGGCCAGGTTGGATGGGGCTTTGAGCAAGCTGGTCTACTGGAAGGTGTCCCTGCCCATGGCAGGGGGGTTGGAACTGGATCATCTTTAAGGTCCCTTCCTACCCAGACCATCCTGTGATTTTATGATAAGAGTGGTCAGATTTTCATCCATGCCGGAAGATTTCTTCCTGAGCTTTCAAAATATATTTGCAGTAACTCCACTGGGTGTGTAGAAAGGACATACTAAGTGTTTGGCATGGACCATGGAGAGTTACAGAAGCGCAGATGTAAAAGGCTGATGCCCAGTACTGTCAGAAGTACTCTTTACAGAGGCAATGGTGAATTTATTATGTTATAGCAGGTATGATTATTTTGTTACTTTTCAGTGAGCTACATGTCATCTGAGCTGAAGTCAGGGACATTTCTAGACAAAAATATGGAGATGGTACTGATGCACTGTTTAATTTAGCAACTGTTGCCATGGAAATATCTTTCTACTGACTGGTGATGATTATCTCATATTTGAAATGTGATTTATGCACATTCTTCAGGAAAGCAGAGAGGCATGTTTATAGATGGGTAAACCAAACTGTGGTTATTCCTACATTAAAATGCAGCGTTGCTCCATGTACTTTTCAGAAATACATAATTTGTCAAAATAGACTATTAATCACAGACATATATTGGCCTCATGCAGTATATAACCCAATTACCAGAGTAAAGCAGAAGCCTAGAAGCCTTTCCAGATCTCAAATGATCAAGAAACATAATGCAATTCCCATTTTCTTCCTCTTATCCTCTCACAGGAAAGGAGAGGGACAGAACCAGAGAGACTAGCTGGTCCAGCAGCTGCTATTGTTATCAATTTACAAATGCACAGGCTGCTTGAAGACATATTTCTGTCTACTGCTGCTGGATTTTTGTCAGTTTTCCTCATATTGGCCTTTACGTCTAAAACTTGGTTTTGGAATCATAGCTCCCCCACAAGCTTAAATGCACTGTTTCATCTTCTTCTTTGTCCTAATATTTGCCTTACAATCAATCAATCAATCAATCAGTCATCTCTCATTCCACACACTCTTCTATTTTGAATGGCCCAGCTACAACAGAGAAACCATGGGGATACTACACTTAGGTTTGTGTGTGTGTGTGTGTGTGTGTGTGTTTGTGTGTGTGTGTAAAATTTTAGTATCTCCATTCTATCTGTCAACCTTTTGGAATGGTAAGGCCAGAAAAGGAGGTTTTCTGTTTTCTTTACCACTTGCAATGAAAGACAACAAATGAAGCCAGCAAGGATGCACATAAAATGGATGGTGGTGACTAGTGTAGCTTCAAATATAGGTGAAAAAGATTTCTAACTGCAGACTGACAGGACAAAACACAGAGCCCTGCAAGGAAGTCCCAGCAGACAAAAGAAAAGACCTGTCTGAGAAATGAGACCTAAATGATAGCTTCAGCTCAGAGCAACTTACACTACTGATAGGCAGTATAAGCATCTAAGAATCAAGGAAATAAGCACTGTATCTTTATACTTAAATGTGGATTATTTATATTATATTATCTAAAGTAATAATATAAATAGTAGCAGTGCAGTAGCACTCTTTCTCAACATTTGTTTTTGTCAGTAACTGCGAAGCTATCAAGACGAAGCCTAATGCTGGAAGGCACACCAGTAGAGAAAGATATCTCTGGAAATAAAGGTGCTTAGTGCATGGTTTTAACTAGTTCTGGGTACATCTGCATGCAAGAAAAAAAAAATAGCTTAGCTAAAAATAAAAACTCTTCAGAATTAAGAAGAATTGCAGTTACAGAGCAATGGATAGCTAGATAAAAAGGAGAGGTATTGAAAGTCCCTGCTTCAAGGTACAAAAAGAATGCATAATTGCAGAACCTGCCTGAAGTTACAAGAACCCAAAAATCTCATTGACCAACCTGTGTAGCTATCTGCACAAAAAGAGTTTCAAAGTAAGACAAGGAGGAGCTAGACCAAAGTAAACATAGAGCAACAGGTCACACAAATAGAAAAAGACTCTAATTACACAGAGACACCCAGAATATGCTCAGTATCTAAAGTAACAGCAAAAATGCAGAATATGAAATGTCTGTTCTCCCATAAAAACACGCAAAAATTTAGCCATACAAGATCTACAGATTGTTCGCTGAACTCAGTTGTGATCAAGCTGTTCTTGTGTATAAGGTTATCAGAGATTATGAGTAATTACACAGTACAGTGGTTTCCAAACTACAGTTTCAGAGGTCAGACAGACCACAAGCCATCTGTAGGTGCTTTAACCCTCACACCAACAGACGCAGACTTTCAGCATGTGAAAGATCTTATGAAAACACCCAACTGCAGACATCGTCCCCTTAGGCAATAAAATGCTTAACCAGGCTCCTCGGATGTACTCCTGTATATTAGGTCTCATTTCTGAGCCATTCATCTGGGAAAGGAAACCTGCTAGTGGAGTGGAAGACTGGAATTCAGCTGTGTTTTATACACTATGAAGACAATATACCTATACATTTTGAGTTTGGTACTACAGCTAAAATTCTTCTATCACCCTACATAGGAAAAAGGTATCAAAGGTATTTAAAAATCACTTGAATGCTGTGTTTGTAATATAAGGAGATCAAGAAAGAGTTACTGGTAAAATTCTCCATTACAAATGACAATCAAGAACTTCAGCCACTCTTCAGTTCTTCTATGCTTATGTTTTAATATCAGCTGGATACATATATAAAGCATTCATTATTATATATAGCATTCATTATAGCATTATATTATATTATATTATATATAGCATTATATATAGCATTCATTATAAGCTTACTATAAACAAAGATGCACAACACCAAAAAAGAGCTGATCACATGACATCCACAAATTTTTATGAAGTACAAGAGTTCTTGAATAAGCCAACAAATACATCAATTGCTGAGTCACCACCATCATATGTGGATGAAGAAGTACGTTCTTTGCAGTGACAGACGGAGCAAGCTCTATGCACAGTGCTGGTAAAGGGAAAGACTTGCAGCTGAAGCAAACAAGTCCCCTCGACAGGGTGGTAGCCTGGCAAAAATTTAAGACACAGCAAGAATAGGATCACCTCAATTTCAGACATTTTAACAAGGTTATCTTGAGACAGCATTTCTCAGCCCCCATATCAGACATTTTAGTACAGCCCAACTGCTAAAAAAACTAAAAACATACTTGGTAAACCATAGAGATATTAACAGATCACATAATCAACTGTCTGAACCATGTATTTTAAACTGGTGGGAGGAAAAAGAGACACAAAAGAATGTTTTCTTTCTACTTATTTTTGGCAATCAAATGAGCTGACAAAGTATTCTTGTTAATGAACACAGGAAAACCTGAAGGTGCTGCCAGTGTTTATATAACAGCTGATGACATGATAAGGGCATCAGTTCAGCCAGAGACTGAAGCTAGTGATGGCAAAGGCCCAAGCTGAAAATTTTAAGGTCAGTCCAGATAAAATTTAGTTTGTGGTGAAATAAGACAAATGCATGAGACTCCTACTCTTATTCAGACAGAACCCACCCAGTGAATTTGAAGCCACTTCCAAATCTGAAATTATAAGGAGTGTTTCAGAAGATCCAGTTATAGAATATGACAGACGAAACCTATTTTGACCGCTGCGGCAACTGCTATATGACAGCAGCTTAGCAACCAGGAATAGCAGGACAAATACTCTTGAGATCATCTAGTTCCAACCCCCTGCCACGGGCAGGGACACCTTCCAGTAGACCAGGTTGCTCAAAGCCCTGTCCACACTAGCCTTAAACACTACTAGTCAGCCAAGACTTCTCTAGGCAGTTCAAGACACTGTTCCAGTGTCTCACCACCCTCATAGCAAGGAATTTTTTCCCACTATTTAATCTAAATTTATCCTCTTTCAGTTTAAAACCATCCCCCTTGTCCTGTCACTCTATTCCTTTGTAAAATGTCCCTCTTCAGATTTTTGTATCTTCAGATACTGGAAGGTTGCTATAAGGTCTCCCTGGAGCCTGAGAAAACCCAACAATGATTCTATGACAGCAGCGCAAAGTCACCTTCTACATTCAAGACTGTGCCTACACATAATGTCCGCTGGTGGCCAGCTCTGCAATCACAACAAATTGAGACATCAGCACAGTAGCAGGGCAACATGAACTGGAAACAGCTACTACTGTACTATGACACCTACATATAGCACACTTATTTATACTTCAAGAGCAGCAAAAGCAAAAACCAACATTTGTACCAGCAATTAGAACTGCCACGACCATCCTTAGAGACACAATTTACATAAGAAGTGTCACTAAACTAACAAGTGGAAATGGATTATGTATTCTAGCCTGACAGTAAGACACATATGACAGCTTCACTCAGGCACTGCATGAAGAAACAGAGAGTAGTTAAGATTGAGCTCTGACCAGTTAAGTGTTAATAGTACTTGACACACATGGATAAGAACTAATCAGGGAATTGTCAGGACTGTTATAATAATTACTGCTTGAAATGTTGTTCAGTGGGAGGGATTCTAAAAATGAGAATTCACTTAGCAATATATTGCAGTACTCTCTTTAAAATTAATCATGAATAATCATTACAGGGCTTCTGGTTGGTGGGAGGGAGTATTTCACATGACCCAGATCCAGTCTGCAGATCTACACAGATGGGATTATAGCTGTCTGGTATCTAATAATGAGAGCTCTGTTTCAGACTTCTGCCCTTTATTTCACTCTTGGTCTCTAAATATTGGGAAGCAGTGACGAAAGTTCAGCAGCTTTAGCCAGCAAACATGCTGATATTGCTAAGGCTGAAAAAGCTTATGATGTAAATACAACTCTGCATGTAGGAGATTGTCAAGGACATACAATAGAGAGAAAACTAATTCCTGCTTGTGGAAATACTCTCTCTTTCTCCCCTTCTCCTTCCCCCCCTTCTCCCATTGCAATTATGGATTTCTGCATTCAGACCTAGTATAAAAATGTTCTTAATTCTGTTTCATTTTAAGTACCTGAATAGTCTGATTAAGGCACTGCTCAGCTGCTTAAAATTAGATTTGTCAGGATGATTCAGCTAGTGAAAATTAGGTGTGCATACAATTATCCTGGTAAATTGATCTGTCTCCTTTTCAGTGTTGTGGGTAGTCCTAGATCCAGAAATGCTGTTGACAGTAACAATAAAGAAGTCAAAAATGATAAAATGCGGCTGAATACTTTTTTCCATAATGAGAATTCAATATTCAATGGACAGGTTTTTTTTGTCAAATCAGTTAAAAAAATAACTACAGATTAATAATGCAGATGAGTATCTCAAATTTTTAATTTCTTTTGTTCCAACTCTGGAACCCCAATTACACTGCTTTTCTTCTTCCCCTTGCTTTAAGGTTTTCTTATTAGTCCTCCTAGAGACAGATTAGAGTTACATCTAGTCTGCTGCTAACAGTAACAATGCAGTGAAAGAATTATATTCTTTCCTGTTAGAAAAAATTCTTCCTTATCATTGTTGTTCACTCCTAAAAATAATCTGAGAGACAGCACAATTTTAATTTTTTTCTCCTTCCCCCGTAGTCAGGTACCAAACACTGTCGCATTACCCCTTTAATCTGTGGGTCAAATATTGAGATGCTTAAATGCAACTTATATTTAATAATCAATTTATGGTCAATTATTGCTTAGATATGGCAAGTACTTGAAGTTCTAATGTGCACAAAGTTTAAATATTTCTTTGCTCACATTTAAATTACCTCTCAGGAAATAACAGATTTCTCAGTTATGTCAAAATCTTTCACCTATAAATTTGTAGTCTTGAATTTACAGCACGTATAGACAGATTTACATATACTATACAGCAATGCATGTGTTGTTATATGGGTAAGTGCCTTTTCAGCCATAGGATGTAAGCTGTTGATCAATGTGAATGGCATTGACTTCATATTTGTGAACTTTATACATACTATATTAATACTGTGATGACACTTGTGAAAAATATCAGTGAGCAACACCGGAGTGTAATTTAAGTTAGAAGAAATCAGCAGTCTCTGGCCACATCAAAATTCTCCCTCTCCCCTGCCTTTAAATTTCCAGATGTCTTCATCACTATTTACGATGGTTTGTTTCCAGTTTTTCAAGATTCTTTAATTCTGAAGGAGGAAAAGTTTTCCATTCTATACGTGCAGTGGTATGCCTTTCATTGAGGTATCTGTAGCTATTTATTCTGCATTTCCTTCTGTGGTGCAGGTTAGGATGTATTTCTAGAAGTGGCTGGTTACATAAATTACCTAAGAAAAGAAAATCCAAACAAAATCCCCCCATGCAAGGTTATCTTTCATTTATTCCAGCAATTTTACTCCATTTGTTTTTTATTATTATTCCATTAAATGCATCTTGATGAGGTTCATCTACTTACTTAGAAAAGAAAGCAGAGCGTGCAGAAAGAGGACATCTGTCCTCACATAGGGTGAGGCACTGCAGGTCTGCAGGCCTGTCTTAGGCTTTCATACAGATGAAGTTCAAGGGTCTACATTTATGTGTCAGAAAGGCACAAAAGCCTACTCAGAAGAGGCACTACTATTTTTATGGAAAAGGATGAACAGAAGACCTCAGGAAAAAAAGCAGATCAACCAAAACACAAAGTCTTTATCTTTTCACAAAATATCTCAGACCCACACATTCTGCCAAGACACGTTATTTACATACAGGTTTTTTCATCTAGATTAAACATTGTTAGCTCATGTTTGTTATTAAACATTAATATTTAAGGACCTACCCAGCTATCTGCACTTTAACAATGTGGTCCACACAGCTGGAGAAGTGTCCAGGAGCTTTCCTTTGTAGTATTTGACACTTCAGAGCAAATTACTTACCCTCAATTATGTTTACCCAACTGAAAAATAGGGGCAAAAATACTTATTTTTCAAAGTTGATATGAGGCTTATTAATGCTTGTTTAAGTGCTTTGTTATGCTTGAATGGAAAAGGAAATTATTATTGTAATTTTAAGTGAAGCTTAATTATAAAACTGTTACCATAAGCACATTAGAAAAATGAACTCTGAATCACAAGCCAACCATTGCTCACTTAATCTGAAAAAGTAAAAGATTTTATATGCATCTTTGCATATAAAATCCCACTTCGCATCACTAATCCCACTTTTCTAAATCCTACCTTTTTTTCCACATTAAAGCTAATAAGAGGCCACATGCAAATTAATTTTGGTGTCTAATCAATCAAGAAACAATACTTACTACCTTACTTGGTGACATGTCACCACTTGAATCTTTATTAGAACAATACCCTCCTTACAAAACTGTGCTGTTTGTTATATACTAATTTAAACTTCACATGCGATTGTCACTAGCACAACTCCTAATCTGGAAAATAGGCTTATTTACCAAGACCAAGCTACCAAGATAGATAACTTAAAATTTGTAATAAGATTCTCTTACAATATTATAGACAAAACCTACACAGCACAGCTACTCCTTTAATCAAACAATAAAAGAACCTGTAAGTGGCTTCCTTAGAAGACAACTTAGAATTTAAAAAAGCATGGAATACTGAAGATAGTACAGTTTTTGCAAGGAAGGAATTAAGCAAAATAACTTGCTTTTGCATGACATAGCATATTTGTCAAAGTGAGTATCACTTCAAATATTCAGTCTCAAATCTTCTGCAAATATGTTGTACGAACCTAAGCTCTGTCACTTATTTAATGTATGCAAATAAAACCAGAACTCCAGGCTTATTTTCAGACAGTGAATAAAGAAAATTTAACTATCTCAGTCCATTTCCCCCCACCCTATTACCTACTTGTACTTCAGAGGCTCATCAGAAGAGGTAAATAACCACAGAATCTGTTTAAATGAGGCACTGCTCCCAAAGCTTTTAAAGAGGATAATTGAAACAATGCATTTTTTAAAAGGCTCCTGTCCAATGTGTGTTTGTACTACTCCCTGCCCAAAATTGGTATCACTTTGAGAAGGCAATGGTGATTTTTGAAAATAGTCACATGAAAAGAAAATAAACACTTCATGCTGGGGAGGGCTATGGGGAGGCAAAACCAAAACTGATATCCAGCCAAAACCCTGTCTTGAGATGAAGAGATGCATAAACTGCTGTTGTCCAATATTAACCCAAACCAAATGTCTTTATCAGCAAACAGGATTTGAGCAGAACCGGAGACATTCATTCTCCACTGAATGCCAAAAGAAATATTTCATCTAAATTAATTTTGTTTTGCAAGCTTAAAAATCAAGACTTAAAAGGAAACACAGCTCTCCAGTTTTATAACAGCAGTAAAATAGATTTCTGTCAGTCATTGTCATGAGATGCATTGGCACTCAGGCATGGCTAGACCTTGCTCTGGAATAAGGGAACACACTGCAGATTGTCACCACTATCCCCTCCCCTCTGCAGCGCTCCTGGAGCATCATCTCACATGCTGCCCCCAATACCCTTTCTTAAGCACAAGATAGGAGAGTAAATCCACCAAAATTATTTGGCATAATGGCCTTGGTGCCTTCTAGACAAAAAGAGAAAATTAGGACAGCTGCCACAGTAAAGCCTTAGTATTAAAAGATCTCTGATAGACTACTAAGTACATACAATATCACAGAGTTATAATAGAGTGTTGCTACAGAAGTCACCAGGAAATCTTGCAGTTAAGAACCAGAATGTGCCTGGCTCTTTCTGCAGCTGTTCCATTTTTTCCTCCCCCAGCGATATTCCAATCATTGCAACAGCAACTAATTCAGAGAGCCACAAGGTTATTTCCTGCATTGCTTGCTCTTCCTTTCTGCCTGCAACCATAATGTCCTTATGGCAGGTACCCTTTCTTCCAGACAACTTAGTTGAAGGCAAAGGTTTGCTGATTTTGAACTACCAGCAGTGTCAGACACTTACACTTTCATACTCCAAACTTTATTAACAGATCAAAGTCATAATTTGCATGCATATTTCAAGTGCTGGTAATTAATTTTACTTGCTCTCTTGGCAGATTTTTTATGGCACTTTGGCTTGTCTCACCAAAAAACTTCAATGATAAAGGCTTAATATCATATTAGTAGGCTGCTTTTTCTGCCCTCTTACACAAACACCCTTTTCATTGTCCTCCATGTATCTAGACTGCTGGTTCTGCAAGCGTAGCACACTTGTCAGCTAGACTTACCGAATGCTTAACAAACATTCACTGACTATGTGGAAGTCTTCTGTAAAAAACTGCAGTATATCACATACACAATCAAAACTACCCTGTCCTGGACTCCAAGAACAACCATGCTAAAGCTGCTGCAATTTGTCTGCTCTGCACTGTCTTCCCTCTTTCTTTTCATTGTTTTGCTCCTGGGTTTACATTACATTTCAATGTCAAACATGGTACTTTGCAAAAAAAAAAAACCCACTTATTATATACAAGGACAAATTAGTTAATTCACTGTCTTAATTTTAAGACTCAAAAACCAGCCATGACTTACTGCATATTCTATTTATTTAAAAAAGCAAAGACTGACAAGTCAATGCAAATAAGCAATGCTGATGATGCACCGTGCTACAGAATAAAGACATAAAATTCCGTACCATGGGAGATAGTGCAAAATACCACATGCACAAAGAAGCCAATTTCTGTGTCCTGAGGAAATGGCTTTGTATTCCACAAATTTACTACATTTCATGTCTCACAGAAGAAAATTACAATAAACCCCAGTATAGCTCTTAATTTTATTTTTTTTAACTCTCCATTACATGTGTTATGGGGAAGGCATCATTAAAAGATTGACATTTAACATGAAAAAAAATAACTGAGTGTAAGGACTAAGTGCTAAAAAAGAAGTGCAAAACCAAAGCAGCACCGTTTGCTAAATGAATTGGTGAATTTGAGTAATTTAATGGCAGCATCTATTCTTTTGATAAGTAGGTATATATATTTTGAGCCTCACCCTAGCTGAAAGAAAATGCTTGCATCTCTTACTAAAGAGCAATATTTAACATAAACTCATAATACCAAAACCATAACAAAAATCCCATTCATTCTGATGACTTACTAGCCTAGCAAAAGCTTTAAGCTCAAATATTTCTTTTAAAAAGTGATTCTAGACGTGAATTTCATGTTATCCTTCTTCAATACTACACAGCATTGAAGATGGAATAATGGCTTAGATCTCTCTTGACACCATTTTTTCCTCTTATACACGGTAATAAAGAGTAGAAAGTTTGATTAATGTACAACCATGAAATCTACCAGGAGATATGCTAATACTATTCACCATGAATATAAATAAAAATTTTGGGGTTTGTGGCAAGTTATATATTCATTCATACTGTAAACAATACCAGGTGGAGGTACAATCAATGTGAAAGAGCTCTCCATGTATTTAGGTGTAATCAACATTACAAAGCACCTCATGTGCCATTAAGAGCAATGAGGTAACAGACAGAAATCAAACAAAGCAGCACAGTTAAATATAAGTCCTATTTTGTTTAGAACTCATTCTGCCTCCACCTTGCTATGTCTATCCCATTCTATCTCTACCTAGCTGCTGAGCCAGCTAGTTATCTTCACATATGCTTGTCCTTTGAAGTAGTGATACACAGTCTTCCCAAACTGCAGCTCAGTGCTATAACATAAAATTCCTGGAGGACAGAGATGTTTCTTTTCACAGAGAAACAGAATGCAATCATGGAACTCTCTCCCTCAGATAACTTCAAGCTGAAGGTTTGCATTAGAACATAAGGATTTGGTTTAGAGATGGACTTGGCAGTCCTGGGGGAATGGTTGGACTTGATGTTCTTAAAGATCTTTTCCAACCTTATTGATTCTATGTGATTAAAAGCAAATAAATTTGAAGTATCAAAAGCAAGTGCCTAATATAGGGAAAAAACCCAACAAAACCACCACCAACAACAAAAACACCAGCAAAATATATGTTCTCTGTTGCAAAACAAAGGTATGCTGCTTTTTTGTTGTCTGTTCTATCTCTTCTCTAGCCAGAGACATGGCACTCAATAAGCTAACTGAAACAGTTACTGATTTTTGGTCTGGACATCTCATCACAACCAAGCTTTTCAAGGTAGGGACTTGCTAGTCTGAACTTGCTGTACATCTTGAATCTGAATTTTTGTCGTGGAGGTGAATTTTCATGGTATTGTGTTGATGAAGTCTTTTAGCTTTCTATAAAGTTTTTGAGATCACACTGACCACCTTGAGCTGCACTAGACACACAATGAGCCTTCAGATCTAACCCAAAATCACGCTGCTGTTCTTCTGGGCCTTCCACACAGTATTACTTTGAGCATCTGGTTTTGGACATATCTACCAAACCTTTTCAAGGACAGTTTCTAACACAGAAATAGCAAAGGATAAAGCTAAAAAGTAATTAATTGCGAGAGGAAAGGGCAGACACTGAAAAGGAACAGAGGTGATGGATGCAAGACAGTAGCAGAGGAGGTACAACAGTTTTGTTGGTGAGGCTCAGCAATAAGAATAACTTGATTTTGGAATTTGTTTTTACTTCAGAAGCAAGTTCTAAGGCAAAATACTAGAAATTCTGATTTCTAAAATAAAAAAGAAAGCTTCCTCCTCTTCATCCTTCCAAAGAGCTCTGAATGTGGTTAAAACCAGAGTTCTGCTGACGTCTGCAGAAAGCAGAGGAAAGGAATTAAAGGATATAGTGGAAATAGCAGAATCCCCTCAGAAGATCCCTGCAAGCAAGATTACTGCATTAGCTGTGAAAATGGCATGTATTTTAGTACAAGTGCTTTAGCTGCAGACAATATCAGTAGTGTTTAGAGCAGCAGGAAGTGGAGTAGGTGGTAGAACAGCAGTAGTTCACATCACAAGATCAGGAGAATTGTCAACTGGACTTTGCAACACAGCAGCATGGGTAACAAAAACCTGAGGCTTGATGGCACCTATCTCTGTACGAGGCATTACTGGAGAAGGGAATAAGCATGCAACTGCTAGGTCAGGTTGCTCAATGAAGACAAGTAGTGTGAAATAGCATTAGTTCTACTTCAGGGCTATTGGTTTGTATCCTGTTTATCTACATAGCCAAGTTTTTCTTTTTGAAGAATGGCTTAGCTTGGAAGGGACCTTTAAAGATCATCCAGTCCAACCCTCCTGCAATGAGCAGGGACATCTTCAACAAGATCTGGTTGCTCAAACCCCCATCCAACCTGACCTTGAATATTTCCAGGGAGGCAGCATGTACCACCTCTCGGGACAACCTGTTCTAGTGTCTCACCACCCTCATTGTAAAACATTTTTTTCTTATATCTAGACTGAATCTCCCCTCCTTTAGCTTAAAACCTTGTCCTATTACTACAGGCCCTACTAAGAAGTCCATCCCCATCTTTCTCATAAGTCCCCTTTAAATATTGAAAGGACATGATAAGGTATGCCCAGAGCCTTCTTCAGGCTCAACAGTCCCAGCTCTCTTAGCCTTTCCTCACAGGAGAGGTGCTCCAGCCTTCCTCTGGACCTGCTCCATCAAGAACATCTTTTTTGCACTGACGACGCCAGAGCTGGACACAGTATTCCAGGTGGGGTCTCACCAGAGCAGACTAGACATGCTAAACTGATTTATGCTTGCAGATGATTAAAATTAGCTCACTGAGCACTAGGAAGTTTCTTTGCAACATTTCCAGGTGCGAGGTCAGATGTCAAGCTTATTTTAGTGATCACCACTTACATCCCCATTTGGACTTTGATGCTTACAGCCAAATCCTGAAAGAAGACTTCAAATATATCAATTGTTTTCTCTTTCCTATTAACAAAAAATGATCATTGTCATACATGATGGGCTACTGTTTGATTATGCACCCTAAGGTCTCTAGGAAGTAGAGAATTAGATGTGTAATATTTTTTGTCAATTTTAAACCTGCCACAATTGCCTTCATCCTGCTAGTTAAATAAGTGTCTACCGTTACCAGTGTATCATGTTCTATTCTCCCACAGTTCAACATTGCTTCTTTGAAAACACCCAAGCAATTCTAGCTTGAAGTAGCTCAAAGTCTGCTTTGATCTATTCTGGTCTCTTACTAGTTGTATAATGCAGAGCTCACACATAAATTAATCATTAGTCCAAAAGTACTCTTGCAGTGGGAGAAAAAAGATAGTACTTGCACAAGGATTAGTAATTCAAGTGCGCTTGATACACATTTACTCTGAAATCTTGAATATCATGAGTCAGCTATAATTTTGAAGGTCACTAAAGCCTAATTTGATTATAGCTTTCTTCTTTGCAGTTCTATCCAGTCACTGAGACTTTGAAGCTATGAAGAAGAACGTCTGGTCTTGTGTATTAGCTAAACCTTAAAGAAAAGCTGCAGGATAACTAGCTCAGATAACAATATCACTGACAATTACACAGGACAGTATGATATGTTCTTCACTACTGCAAAAGGGATTTGAGAAAGAAAAAGAAAAAAAGAGGAGTGTGTGGCTTTATTTCCATTAGTGCCACCAGAAAATAATGTCAGAAAGCTTATGTTCCTGACACAGTTCAAAATCTGAGCCGAGTTGTGCACAGCACAAGAGATACATCTAGATTGTCTTTGTCTATCCTGACCCCATCAGATTCTGCTTCGTTGATTAAAAGATATAGACTATCTGGTGTCCAGGCCATTCAGATGAACAAACTATTGATCCAACTAGCCAAGACTGCAGTAAGTTTCAAGTGGAAACAGTTTTGAGGCAATAAATATATAAACTGATTGTGTGAGATGCAGCCCAGGGCAAATTCTCTTTCCAACTGCCCACCTTCAAGATAAAATAAGACATGTCAGAAAGCTTCCTTATATATAAATATTTCATGTTATTATTGTACTGTGTAGCCATTCAGAGAGATCTTGACAATTATTTTCAGGAAAAAAAAAAAGAAAAGAGGTAATTCCCAGGTGAGATTCTACCTGGTAAGGTTGCAGGGCAGCTGATCTGTGCATAACTGCTTCCAACAAAATTAGATATAAAATTTATCCCACCACTGCTGACACCAAAAACTGTTGCTGTAATTTTCCTATTAATTTGGGTTTGTATTTGTGCCTTTTTTTTTTCTGTTTGTTTGGTTGGGTTTTTTGGGGTTTTTTTTTGGGGGGTCTTTTTTTTTTTTTTTTCCTGGATTCTATCTTAGGTTTTTACACCCTTTTGATATTCTGAGAATACCCTAAAATGAGACCCAAACATAGCCTACAAGCTTACAAAATGAAAAATCAGAACAGCTTCCAGGTCTGAATATTTTATTCAAGATTTTTGAATACTTTGGTTTTGACAATACTGCTTCACATGACAGTTTCAGCCACATGTAATGGTTGCAGCCAGAGACTTCTTTTTTTCCACATTAATAAGACATAAGACCTCAGAAATGAAGATGGGTGAAGTGGAGGAAAAGTCTGTAGTCCAGAAACTCAGTCTCCATCAGATCAGGAGAAATTTTCAACGACAAACCTAGTAACATTTAAAAAACAACATTAAATTAAACCTGCAGAATACAAGTCTCAACTGCTGTAAATTGTCCCATTCTTACTGCAATCAGTGTAATTATAGAGAGAATTTGAGCCTACAGATATAAGCTTAACTAACTATTGCCACAGCTACCTAAAGCCAAAACCAAGCAGATATCGTTGTCTTTGTTTCTCCAAGTCCTCAAAAGAAAACCAGTGAATTGCATTACGTGTTTATTGGATTGAGGAGTACATACCACATGAAATCACTGCTTTTATAAAAAGAATTTATAGATCACTGCCATTTGTACAAACATGTAGGTATTCTTTTTACATTCTTTTATCATGGGAGACATCCGTCATATTCTCTTTATGCAGCATTAAAAAAAAATTAAGTACAACAGCAAATCAAGCATTCATGATACCATAAAAACATCCATCTACACACTGATGACTGAAATCTACCATAAAATTAATGCAGGCATTTAAGTAGCATTATGATTCACAGTTAAGCCATGCAGATATTTTTCAGGAACAGCTCAGAGAAGATTTTGGTGCTGGGTTTTGTGGTTTTTTATTTCAAAAAAAGAAGCATTAACAATGTATTTCTCTTTTTGCTTACCTTTTTTTAGTTTTCCTATTTAAGAATAGGAGCCAATCTTTATATACTGTGTCTGAATTATCTGAGGTAAATATATAAACAGTACTTGGACCATGCATGAAGTAGTGAAGTTAAATGGCAAAAACCTGCCAACAACAATAAGCAATTAGGCTCATAGGAAAACTTGCTTTGAGAATACAGGGAGAGGAACATTTGGATACCATTATAGGTCATTATCTCACCCTGTTCTGATGTGTAACCAAGAAAAATCTTCATGTCAACTCTATGAAATACAGGGCAATTAATTCCTCCCTGCTTTCTCTTCTGCACTTTATTTCAATCCAATAGTTTATAACGCAAGAAAACCCTGCCATCCTTCTCCCCTCTCAAGCAGTGTTAGCAGGCTAAAGCAGAGAGCACTGTCTCCTGCTCAGCCCACCCTATGTGGTACTCAAAGGAAAGTAACCCTACTAGCTGGATACCTAACAGGAATTACAATTTTCCAGAAACAGAGGTAAAATAAGCAGATTAGGAAGTCTCTGTACTGCTACTGGAAGGTGTCCAGCAGGGGGCTGGACTAGATGATCTTCAAAGGTCCCTTCCAACCCAAGCCATTCTATGATTCTATATGCTGCATTGATGTAGAAGAACTAGCTTGGGATAGTAGCACGTTAACACAAAGTCACATGAACAATAAATTACTCCAGAGCCTGCTGTATAAATACTACCTGTAGCAGTGATTTCATATCTGCTACAAATCAAATCTTCTTTTCAGGATGCTGTATCTTCCTCGTACTTTCAAAACCCTTGCAGTCTTACAGTGGTTTCACGCAAGCAGAAACCACAAACAAACAAACAAACAAACCCCAAACCTCAAAAACCAAAAAACCAAAACCAAACAGACTTCTGAAATACAGGAGGACACAGCAAGAGAAACATTAATGACTGCTTATTTTATTCTCACTTTTCTTCACCAAATATTTAGCTAATGGCCACTGAGGACACAAGCCTTTGCTAGACGCATTTTTTCTGTGACTCTACTGGTTGTTCTTATATTGTTAATCTTTTTAAAAGTGATTAAAAAACATAAGCCTGAACAATTCCAACTTTTATGAACCAAAGCCAGCATCCAACAGCTCAAGGATGTCTATTTAACAATTACATCCTCTCAAACTCATCACAGGTGAATTGCTCTTATTGATTTGGCCAGGCATTTAGGGCATATTAAGAATGCACAAGTACTGCATCATGCCTGCAGTGTTCACTCTCTTCTTGCCAATCTGCTACTGCACAGCAGTCTGCATCCAACAAAACAAGGATACTTCAGGTGCTATAGATGAGGCTGTGGATGTACAAGGAGTTTAAATAACCTCTGGATAACCTGACCTTTCTGGGTAGTCCTCCATCATGCATATTTGTCTTCGCCCTTTCACTTGTCTGCTGCACTGTATCCCAACACACAATAGTTAAGACAGAAGGATCATGATACTAACATAATACTTGCACATTGCATCGATAGGCCTGTAGGTACCTCTCTCACATATTTTACTCCTTATTTGCACTGGGGAAATAACCACTCCAGGAGCTTAAAGCAGCTAATCTGATGCCTGCACAGCAGCTAGGATACTGCTGCCTTGAGGCAGCTTGACCTAAACCGTAGTGTATTGAGCATGAATGTGATAGCTGATGCTACCAGTACTGCAGATACTTCTTTCTATAAGAGCTATAATTTTCACTTGCAGCCAATGTTCACCATTCTTTCTTATACAAACTACAGTAGAGGGAAGGTGAACAGAGAAAAAGCTAACAGTATTACACGGTATGTTCAGGTCTCTGCTCCCATTGACAATCTGCGACAAGGAAAGGAGCTTTTGTTAACAACACTACAAAAAGAAACAGGCACAGAGTCAACACACCACAATGACAAATCTAGAAGAGGAAAGAGGTAAATTATTTCCCCCTGTGGTTACAAAATACTTCCTACTACTCTATATAACGTGAGTTCATATGACATACCCATTAACACAGCTGAATTTACTGCTGTGTTGGTCTACTTTCTACCCTTCTGCTGGCATCACTCTGGTTTTGGTTATTGATTTAGCATTTCCATTTATTCTTCTGCAGACTATTCAGATTATTTTACTACAACTCATCAGGATCACACTAAAAAACTACTGAAAGGTTCAGAATATTTGTCTGACATTCTACCCCCATATTCTACAGCAATAGTCCTGAATATTTTCCACAAGGCTGGGAGAGGAGCCTGCCAAATAGTGAACTAACCTGTCAGGTGGCACAGTTATTTCTTCCATCAGCAACTCAAAAAATACAGCAGAGACATGAGTATTTCATGTGATGTTCACAGGTAGCACCTGGCACAAGGAGATATTAAGCTTGTAACAGAAGTTTGCCCCTTTTCAACAAGCACAGACTGATATATGGCAGAATAAAAGCATCTGATCCACTAGTATTTCAAAGTAAAATTAAACAACTGGAAATCCCTCAAAGACAGACATCTGCACTTGAATTTTTCAGAATAATTTAATTTTCACTTTTTGTATGTGCAAATAGCTTGACTTTTCCTATGCCAATCCAGGCTACTGGACAAATGCAGCCATAGATACAGAACAGAGATATGCCTATACCTTTACAAGCATTCAGATGCATAGTAAATCTTCACTTTCCAATTAACTCTATCAATAATTTTTTGAGATTATCAGTCAGAACAGCCATGGCATATGCCCCCAAAATTCTGAGATACCACTAAGGTATAATCTCAGTGGAAGGGTTATACATTTTTGAAGCCTCAAGCTTTCACATATTCAAATTTAATTCTTTTCAGGATCAATGATGAAAAACCTACTTTATATTAAAAGAAACCTCATAGTTTCTCATATGTATGTGACACTGAGCCTAGGGCATTAAAAAACCCAAATACTGCAAAAGTTGACAATGCTACATTTCAATATCATTTAATTAAAATACTAATCTTACAGGCTGCAAGGTTGAGTAAAGACAAACCAAGAATGGAGGAAGAAGGGACATGAACCGGAATAAGAAGTAACAGCATAAAAAATAATGCAATCTGAGCTTAAAAGGGAATGGAAAACATCCTGTAAAACAATATCCTGAGGAGACTAAATAAAACAAATAATAATAATAAAACTAAATAATAAGAAAACCAACAAGAAAAAAAAAATGCCGAGGCAGGACAATCCGTTTTTGTAGGCATTTCCAGTGAAGTTTATTAAAATAAAAGGTGATCAAGAGGTTCCACTGAGATGTCTGTAATTCAAAGTGAATATCTCAGCACTTTCTGGAAAAATCCAGCCTCTCTGAAGAGTAAGGAAGGTGAACAGTTTAAAGTGTTAAAGAGTTTAACAGTTTTGAACAGTTAAAGTGTTGACAATTACAGGTCACTTCTGCAAAACCTTTGTTTGTGTATAGTTATCACATGATAAATGGCTTTTGGAAATACACTAAGGTCAACCGTTCTCAAATAGGAAAACTGTTACTCATTATATCACCACTATTGACAACAGATAAGAAGTCTTTACATTTATCATATGCAGCAAATTTAATATAAATAGGCTTTTCCTATTAGGCAGAGGGCAGAGGAGCAGAACTCAGGTTTATCAAAGAAAACTGTGTTCTGAGCTCTAATACAAACCGTGTAACAATACTAAACTCTCTGGAGCTACTTACATTTACTTGAGTAGATGAAGTTCAGAATTTCTCTTTGTGCACTTACACAGGAATGAACATACAAGAAACCAATGCAATGTTTCATAAAAACATGCAACTGCATAAGTTAACTCTGTAAGTGCTTAAAAATAAATTACTTTATCCCAGGTACTTTGTTCATCTGCATAGATATATCAAAGCCTCTCTCTCTCACATGATTTCTACTAAAATTACAAACTCAGCTCTATAAAACACCCATCAACCATAGCACTAAACTTATTTTCATGTTAAACAAAATAAAATCACTTTTTCATTACCTGCTCTTTTTGTGATGCATATTGTGAACTATTTTTATTCTCCAAATGCTACTTCTCCTGACCATTTTTAGAAGTTGTTTGACAGTGAATTTAACTTTGACAGTTGCTTGCTAGGTTTTAGACCTGATTTCTCATTTCAAAAGTTATAAAGCTTGCATTTTCATAAGAAGAAATGGCTGAATGCAAAATATAGTTATGTGTTCAAAGTGATTTGTATGCTTTAACAACCAATATTAACTGGAAAGAATCTGCACAGAAAGTGTAAGAATTTGCATATCAAGGCCCCAGCTTTCAAACATGCATGCTAAAGGTTTGTATTACTTGCCTGAAGACAATGATAGACATTTTCTGTGGATCTGCAGCTTCAGAACAAGACCTTGAATTACTTAATTTCTGTTAAAAATGTTTCACTCTCTGCCTGTTAAAATTATGTCAGTTGGGAGGAAAACTTCTCAAGCAACTCTCTATCTATGACATCTCTTAAGTTTTTTTAATTTGCATCCAATACTGTTTCTGAAAAACCTGCTATTTGTACTGATTACCCCTCTGAAATTGGGACGAACAAAGCTAAAGAAGGTGACTTAGATGTCTTGAATTAGGTGTCTTAGATGACTTGAACTCAGAGAGAAAATACACTGAACACACTGAACAGAGCCACTGGTACTTGCTTCAAACACCAAACAGCAATATCAATAGCTACAACATTAAGACAAAGACATCTTGGTGACCTGAGGGACAAATGATTAAGTCATGCTGCTTGTAGACAGCAATATCACTGTATTCCAAAATTAGCACTGCATGTATTTCTAAATGTAAAATCATTAAGATTGGAGATTATTGTCATCCAACTTCTTAAAAAAATATTCTACATATACAGTAATTTTTAAAATGCTAATGGTGACAGGAACTGAACTGCTATAACTGTGGGCTAATCATATTAACATGTAAAAAAGGCCATAAAAATTCCATGCAATTTCTCTTTAGCTATTGTTCATTATGGACATGTTAACAAAATCCTTTATTTTTACAACACTAACAACTATCATAAATCCTGAACACTTTGCTGTTTCCAGTTTATTTAAAACTTTCATTATCTACAACAAGTAGGTTATCCATATGCTCTTAAGCACAGAAATAAAATTTGAGAAAAAAAAAGGTTATATATTCGTATGGTTTTTAGAGTCCATATTAAACTAAGTATTAAACAAAGATGAAGGCTGTCTTGTTAACAAGAACTGCATTAGGACAAACACAATAGGCCTTGAAAGCCATAAGACATTAAAAATATCATAGTAGTAATACAGGGAGGTTTTTTAAGTTTTACATAGATTTTTGCATCCACTAATCATCCCACAAATCTCTATTAATGTCCAGTGTTTGGTTTTTCCTCTTGGGAAACACCCCTTAGGTTTCAAGAGAACACAGATCATTTCAGTGGACTAGCAGGTACTGCTTTCTGCTACTTTCTCTCTCATTTCACTTTGGAGTAAAGTCAAATTCATTTAACTGACACCTCTTCCATTTTTTCAGCAGCTCTACCAAGGATGAAAGTAACATGCCATCAGAGCATTCATTTCATTACTGTTGTATTAGTCACATATCACTACTGCCCACCAGTCACTATGTACTGTGTGTTTCCATCTCTGCCTGATCTACCAATAACAACAGAGTTCTATCTCCTAACAAAACAGTAGAAACATTTCAGTGACATAGATCTACTCCTTATTTGTGTAATAGCACCAGGTGTAAGTTTTGACACTGGCCACCAGTAAAGGTCAAATCAGACAAGATCTACTTGAAGTCTACAGATTAGCTTGGATCTGTGGCTTCTTTTTGAATCTGTTGGCTGGTTATGGTGAGTGCAGCAGACAAACGTCTAGCTAGTATTACGGGCGAAGAAAAGTAATATAAGCTTGTTTTGAAGAGAAAATTCGTTACCTTCAATAATTACAAGATCTCACAATAATTCTATTGTGATTACATGGGACAATTAAAAACAATTCCTCATCTCCCAAAGGTATCCTAAGACCATGTTAAAGAACTTATGGGGATCAAAATTACTTATTATGTAAGAAAGAGGTGTCAAAATTATTAGCAGACTTACAGATAAAGCCAAAGAGTATTTTAAAAAGGCTATTTCCTTTTAAACACTATTCTTACAATCTGTTTTCCTGTCAAAGGACAGAGTTATATGTCAGAAAATTCCGTCAGGATTCCTCAAAGTCTTCTTTAGTCATATCAAATAGAAACAGAGCCACCTTTCCTCTCTCCCACCCCAAATCAAAGAGATGCAAAATATTAACTACAAAAATTGGTGTAAAATAGTGGATATATCAAGCCAAGAATGTGCATATGTAGGAGCTTTCAAAAATCATTTTGCAATCCTCACACTTTCACCACAACCATATTCCCAATGTGCTCCATCTGATGATCACATGTACAATGCAGAAATTATACACTTTAAAAAGACATTTAAAAGACAGCATTATGCTCACATGTACTTAAAATTACTAGAAGTTGTAATTTTGATGTTTCTCCCAAAAAAAACCTCCCAAAGAAAACAACAAGAAATAAAAAACAAACCACAGTGCACTTTGACATCATTTAGATTTTCTTGGGGTTTTTTGGGTTTTTTCTTTTTTTTGCCAAGTAGTAGGATTTAATAAAATAATACACTGTTGACTCACCACAGCATGCGCTATGTCTCATCTATAGGAAATGGTTCAAAGGCATCAACTTCATGCATGGGTTGCCATAGCTGATATTTGAGTCTGGCCTGCTGCTGGTACAGGTTTCTAATACTAGCCCTAAGCACAAAAAAAAAAAAAAAAAAAGAGAAAGAAATATTTGGGGTTTATTTTTCAGGTCTGATAGACACAGAGAGAGTGCAGCAAGCTAAGCTAACCTGGAATATAAGTATCTGAACATCATGTAACAAAGAGTTAATATTTTCCTCTGATAATAACATAATGCATCCAGTTACAGGCAATATCTGTGCCATATTTTCCCTTCTGCTGTGCAAAGAAGAAAGGCTAGAGATAGAAAATAGTGCAGAATAAAATGTTATTTAAATGGGAGAGAAAGGTCACAGTCATATCCCCTCCCCCCCAAAAAAAAAGGGGGAGGGGGAGAGGGAGATAGAAATCAAGGCAGACAGATTCTTGTGCTCAAGAGCTAATGTTCAAGACTATTCAAATTGCAACAGATGGTACTAAAAATCGTAACGTTGTTCTAAAATAGTTATTTTTTGTTTCTATCCTATCTTTCTTAGGTTAGGCTTTCAAAATTTTCTTTGAAATGAGGAAGAGCATAAACTTTCACTGTAACAAGCTGAGGCTTGTACACTGTCATCCTTCACTAGCACCTAGGGATTGAAATTAAATTTGAATTATGACATTATGAACAGCTTTAAAAACTGTGTAATATGGACACATATAGGTATAACAAAAGGCCTGTGAATTCCTGCTGTTCATCAAATTAGCATACTTTTAAAAACAAACATCAAAATACGTGACAAAACATGTTCAATTGACAAAGTGCTTGTAATTGAGAAAATTATAGACAACCTCAAGAAATGTATAAAGCAACTGTTGTGACATTAAGACAGCAAACAAGAGGAGGAACAGTCAAGCATGTACCAGTCTCTGTAACCACTGAACAAAATTAAGTGATTACCATTAAGTGGAACATTTGGGCAACATTTTCTTATCCTCTTTCACAATATATTTTCAAATAGCTCAGAAGAGTCCTAAACTTTTTACTAAGGATAGAGGATTAAAAATCCTTATGAGAAAACACTTGCTTAATCAGAAAGGGCCCATTACACTTCACTGGAACAAGAGTTGCACATACTCAATCTCCCTGAAGTGTCACTTTAAATAGCAGTTCCTAATTTCCTAGGTTACCTGACCTCTTAGTGTAGCATGTTGGTGAAGCAGTTATTGACTTGACTAGAAGGCTCTTCTGGATCTCCAAATTTTACTGTTTATTACAACGTTAAAAGCTGACAGTAATCCTGGGAGACTATAACACCCAAAATTTCCTGTCATCACTGTGATGTGAGCAAGGGTCTGCACTCTTGCTGTCAACCTCTTCTTTTCCTTGGGCAGGAGAAAAGAACTTGGAAGACTGAAAATACGACAGCTGTTCTTTCTCTTTTTTGCTGTAAAAGGGGTTCTGATAGTTCAGGCATAGTAAGATATCATAAGATTCACAAAAAATCATGACTTCACATCCTTTCTATAGAGGTGAAGCTGAGGAGAACATTCCAGTGCCACCAGTGAGTTCATGTGCCAAATCCTTTTTTAAAAATCTCTCTATATAACACATTTAACTGGAAAGTACTGGGACTTCCTGTCCTTCTCTTTTAATAAAATAGCAAAGACTAATTATAAAGCTTCCTAAGAAAGCTACAGGTAGCAGGCTAAAATACAGTATAGCTACTCAAGGAAAGCTGTGTAACTTTTGCAAACAGTGAACAGGGGACTATTAAACTCTGTCCCTGTACTGCTTTTGATCTATACTTTAATCTTACTGTCCCAGCATAAGAGAAACGAAACATAGCCCTAACACCTGATATTTCACACTAGAGCTTTATGTTACTTTCAGTTTTAGACAACTGACTTTAGATGGTTACTTGAGTACAAAAGATCTTTTGTTTCTGTGACTGTTTTTCTTATGTCTGTCTCCACAGAAGGTTTTACAAGAAAGAAATTAAAAAGAACTCACATCAAATGCAGCATTTTTTCATTTAACTGGTGCCCTTTCATGAGAATTCATTTTTCTTGCAAGCAGCCTTCAAAACAGCAAGCATGAAAGAATCATAGAATTGGGTAGCAGAAGATAAGCAATGGAAGCCAGGTTATATTTATATTCAGTATTGTGGTCCAACGAAATGTCTCTCTTTTCTCTTGATGACATAACAGAGCAGCAGCTATGGTAATACTGCAATCACTAGGTTTTAATATCATAATTTCTAGCAGTACTATAATAAGCTCAAAATATAACCAATGGCATGGGAAGGGCTCTGGGTATAGAATGCTTGCCATAAAAAAAACCAAAATCAAACAACAACAAAACCAAAATACCACCTTATTTGTTTTGACAATTTATCAATTTATCAAGCTGGTGATACTTTCTGGAATTCTATTCAGGAATTCTAATTCTGGAATACTATTCAGGAATTGTCCAAAGAGCTGTGTAGCTTTTGCTTAATAACAGTTTAAGAGATAAGCAATTTTAAATCTGTGGACCTTTCTATAAATGCAGCTCTTCTGCCTTTCAAATCTAAATAGGACTACAGTGCTGTTTGCAGAAGCAATGCTAAAACTATCTTCTTAGGGCCTGTGTTAGAGCTCTCTTAAATTGCAAGAGTTTTGCAATGGACTGCAAACTACAAGTGAGCTTTATTGACATTCCCCAATGCAGTAGTAGGAAAATTTTGTTAGCTCTCCTTTTGCTTTCACAAGCCAAATGTGGTGCTGTAACACTGCTGGAAGATATTTTGTCTTATAATTATTGATCCAGTAGTATTAAATCTCTAAATAATGGCTGCAAATATGCCAACCATTGACAGAGAGGAAAAAAACCCCAACCAACCAATCATCCAACCCCCTCCCCCACTCCCCAAAACCAAAACCACAACAGCCTACAAGAAAACACTCACCCTCAAGGTCTGCTCATAAAAAGCCCCTTCAGTGCATACACATTTCTAACAATGAGGAGGACATTTTCTAATATCAAGCAAGGAGACAGGCAGCAGAAAGCAACTTATTTTTCATGTTAAGCAAAAAAAAAAAATCAAAATTCCAACAAGACCCTGACAAATTATGGACACTCTGAAACAGCAGGAGAGAGCAATGCGCAAGAGTGCAGTTTACTCACAGCCAGGGAGGAACAATATTGTTTAATGACTGAGGTTAAATCACCTTTGTCATTCACATCTACATCTCTGTAAGAGAAAGCCATTAGCTGAGCCAAAAGGTATTTCTGTGCCACCTTTCTTAGCAGGTAAAGTGAGCACACAGCAGCAGGATCACAGAAGAAAATACTACTTCAAAGTGTTTCCAGCTAGTGACTACAGAGCAGTGTTCTGAAAGAGGGTTAAAATTCGGAGTTATGGTGCACTCCACTTTCCCCAAGGCACAGGAACCAAAGGTAGCCTATATGTGGGCAAAGATAAAGAGCCCTGTGCTGGCCTAGCATGAGAAGCTCTGTGTCCTACAGCAATCTGATTTCAGGCTTCTCCTGAACATTTAAAATATACTAATTTGCATTTTCTTCCAAAAAATTTCAACTCTATGCCATCATTTTCTTCAAAATCTGTATTTTCATATAGTGTTGATTTTGTCTTTGAACAAGTCTCTGGCAAAACTCACAGTGAACATATCAGAGGATGGGAAGGCTTCAATGAGGGTATCGTGAAGCTATGCAGCAAAAAGAACGCATGTAAACAAGCTTACAATCACCCAGTACACGAACAGTGTGAAACATACCCATCATGGTTCACTGGAAGCACCGCCTGCTCATTAAAAAATGCTGTAACAATTATCAAAGTCAAATGTGCATTATTTCTAATAAGGCCTCTCTGCAGTAAAAGACCCCAACATTTCTTCCTGTAGCAATAGCTTTTCTGCCTGAGAATTTCCCTGCAAAGCAACATTGATTTCACTGCAGCATCTACACATTGTTAATTCTCTTCTGCAAAATAAATGGCCTATAGCATGCTGTAAACAATTCTAAAAGCTCTTGGTGGTTCTGTAAGACCCAATGTGCTGAGTTGTTCACTTGGATCCCAGAGTAAAGCAAGAGTGATGATTACCTTAAAAGACCACTTTCCTAAAAACAACCCCCACCCCCACATCCAGCAAGATTTGTCAAACGCTTCTACACACACACACACTCTGTTGGCTTTCTGGCATTCAAAAGGCCAAGACTTCTATTCTCTGGATCTTCTACTTGTTTATCATTATCTTTTCTTTCTATTTTTATAAATTCTAATTTTACATGGCCCCATATGGATAATATAATCCACATAAGGTGCTCATTTCTACTGAATTGCAAACCAAGACACTTCCTTCCCCCAAAAGCCCCCAAGCAGTGTTAGAGGTGATGAGGCTGAGTAAATGCTACTGTTTACATGAGCCAGCTGGTAAAGCACTATCACACTCCTTTCCATGATGTCCCTCTGCACTGCTCTCACAACCATCTCACTTACAGCACCCAAACAGAAAAGCTCATACACACCCGAACGCAGGAAAATGATGGTTCTCCGGCTACAAAATACACAGCTGCAACCTTCTTGTTTCTTCAGTTTACTTCATTAACCTGTCTGTCGCTCCCTCTCCCCCATTTTTTTAAAACAGCAATCAATATTCATCACCCCACCCTGCGAAAGCAGTTAGTCATAGAATATTAGCATCAACCACCTACCATTCCGTGCTTGCGAGCTATTTTCCTCGTCCAGAAACCTTTCCCCCAAACTGCGACTGTAGGTGGTATTTTTAAAATCACATTCCAAACAGTGGCAAGGAAAAGATCGGTTATTTATGATGATAACAATACTACTAATAAAAAACAAAAGGATGGGCAGTTGGATTCAAGGTAAATCACTGGTTTCATTTAAAGAACTAAATAAATGCCTAGGGGAAAGGGTAGAGCAGAACAGAAAAAGGGGAGGCAAAATGTCTGATAATAATGAAATAAAGGGAGGAAAAAAAAAAGGAAAAAAAAAAAAAAAAAGAGTGGCTTGCTGAATCACGCTCTTTCACTGCCTGGAAACCATTGTGCAGCGTGATGTTGGCTGTACCATTGTGGAATCTACCAGAGGAGACAGGCAGAGAGCTTGGGGAATGGGGCTGCTATGGCAACTGAAAGGAGCACACATGACGTCAAAGCACACAGAGGTCTCACAGGGGGAGGGAAAGAAAAGTCTAATCTGCAGCCACAGCTACAGTATCTCCTGGTGAATCAGAGGATAGAGCAGACTGCAAAGGGGAGCTGAATAGTCTTCTGTAGCACTTACCAACAGCGGCAGCTCGGACATCTGCAGCATCAGGGAGCTAGTCAGTACAGAGAGGAGGTAGTAATAGCAGTGTAGATATGCTCCTTTGTTTGCATTTGCTGCTATACAAAAGCATAAATACCCATCACCCTAAATAGAAAAATCTAAATGTTTCAAATTCATCTAAGTTTCTGGAGGGGATGGACAGTGATGTGTGTGTGTAAATAAATGAATAAATGAATCACAACACATCTCCTTCACAGCTATTGAACACAGCTGTTCCTCACATGAATGAGCAATGCAACTCTGAGAACAGTCTTTTCGAAGCCCAAGGAACCACTAGAGATTTCCTCATTAGCAGTATGTTGTGCCCACTATTAGAATGCTCCAAATCCCCATACTAAAACTTGTCACCTTTAAAAGGTCCCATTATACAGAGGTACTACTGCATTTTGAGCTCACAGAACCAGCAGAGTTGATGATGACTTCTGGTGCCCTCAAGTTGAAAAGTTACGCCGATGACATCTCTTCTGCACACATCAAACTGCAGGATGTCTCCTCTCTTCTACATTAAACAGCAAAGAAAGTACACTGGAAAGCTCCAACATTGAACTAGATTTCCATGAGATTTATGCTGGGATAAGAGCTAGCCAGAAATATTTATAGTGAAATTGAAACTTCCTGGAGTACTTTTCTTCTTTGAAAAACAAACCATTTCATTCAGAATATCAAATACGTTGGTCAAGAAGAGCTCCAAGGAACTTGCTGCAGCTTTCCTGTCAGTGGTCTGAATATGCCACAGGCTTTACTACAGCCAAAGCCAAACAGTCCTGTATGAGCTGGAACTCTATCATTATTTAACACAGGCTGGGTAACTGCTACCTCCAATGAGCCTCCTTTCACCCCAAGAAAGGTTTCATCCCTTCCAAATCCTAGAGAATAACACACGAGAATACCCTGAAAAATTATTTGTTTTGTGCTTACAGTCTCCTTCAAGAGGATACTAGAAATACAGTATTGTTACCTAAACACTAGAATGAAATTACATCTTTGAGTAAAGTCTACATCAACCTCTTCCTTGGGGTGTCTGTGTATTGCAAAAACCTATTAAAGATTTATGCTTATTTGGTGAAAGTCTCCACTACAGCAAACGTATGTAAATTTATATAGAACAGGTAGGCTTAGAAGGGACCTTAAAGATGATCCAGTTCCAACCCCCTGGCATGGGCAGGAACACCTTCCACTAGACCAGGCTGCTCAAAGCCCCATCCAGCCTGGCCTTGTAAACTTACACATATATATTTGGGGTTATTACTATTCTGGAGAAATGGGGGATCTTTTTTCTTAAAAATAAGTCCATACACATACACATATTTTATGTGTATTACCTAAAAAGTTCAAGATAATTCTTAAAAAATACTTTTCCTGTAAAACCCAAACAAACAAACAAAACCCCCCAATAAGCTGTTGTGTGAGTCAGTAGAATGGAGAATACCTTTGCAAAGCATTAACTGACCACTCATTGATGCAGAAGCGGCAAGGGGTGGTGGCATTTTACACAACTGGGAGACTGGGATTGGGGGAAGGAAGAGAAAACAGAAGAGCCTAAGCCCTTGCAGAGGCTTTGGAGTGTAATTAGGGTAATCGTTCTTGGGAAAAAAGATCTAATGGGAAATAGCATCTTTTCAGATATGGCTTTTTCTAATGAAGGGATGATGCTTCATCAAGCTCAACTGCTAAACCAGGATTTCACTCCAGACTGTCTTGAATGATTACAGTTCACTCTTTCTGGTGTCCTGCTGAGATGGCTTACTGGCTGGGGCAAGATATACCAAGATGCCATAAAATGCATTCCAGCCTGGAATCAGGCCTCAGATAAGCATTGTAATAGCCAGACACAAATAAAGCAAATAATAAATAATTTTAGGCACCCTTTTCCCAGAATAGCTGCCCAATCTTAACTAGGGGGCAGATATGCTGTCCATGATAGACAAAACTATAAGTGGGTACAGTCTAAATTTAAGATGAACTGGACTGAAGCAGATTTTGACAACATGAATACAGCTACAAAGGTCACCATGAGACAATTAAATTCATTCAGCCAAGCTCTTGTACCCCTACTTTGTGCCTCTAAATCACTCAGTGTTGGTCATCTTTTAGTACAAAACTTCATCTTGTTTTACTTTAAATGTGAATTCCAAAAAAAGTACATACATTTTGTAGCCCAGGAGATGAACAGTAGACTGTATGTCCCCTCTGTCATTGATTTTCATGAGAACTGGGAGCACTGAGGTTCGGAGAACACATTCAGTCCTGTATTTACACAAAAAATAGAAAGGTGAATGTAGCAACTCCCTAATTGCCCCAGTTCACAGTCCAGCATATTAAAGTACCCTGAAACTAGCAATAGTTTAATGCACCGGGTCATGACTTAGGAGCTGCTACACATGCCATTCAGCTCTATCTGCCTTACAAAGGTCATATTCTTCTTGATGGTAAATGAATCACATTAAGGCTACTAAAACTAAACACTAGTGAAGAAGTATCTTCATCCAACTCAGTGCTAAAGATAGAAGTATTTTCTCAACATCACTTTCAGCCAAAGTTTTCTGATTCCAGCCTCATGTAATCATATGCCCATCAAATCCAAGTGCCCATCAAATCTAAAATTTCCTTTGTTATAAAATTTCAAAGTTATTTCTCAAGCTTGAGGACTCAATATATGAAACTTTTTTTTTTGCAGCTCTCATTTGCCTGCAATACAACCATCTGCTGTACTGAACTTAGCCAGTTTTAAGAAATTCCAAAAATTTTCAATGCCTTTAGTGATTTTATTCTCAAGAATTACTGATGAAGGTTGACCTGGACTTCATTTCAGGCAAAATGAAAAAATTATCTTGGTTTTTGTTCTCATCTCCATCAAAAGGCCTTTAAAGTAATTACATTTTCCACGACTATTACGCTAATGGCTGAGAGAGTCTCTTGGAAAAATTGAGAAAGCTGCACATACTCCTATCACCCGTATTTCACCCCCCTTTCTTCTACTACATCTTCACTGTCATACCATGAAGAGTACATTTTAATCTAAAGATTTCTTTAACTTTGTTATCAGATGGACAAATGTAACAGAACTAAACTGAGACAGGGAAATAACTATGACTGACTGCTTTCTGGTTAACTCTGCTATTGAAAAGCACAATCTAAACAGTAACTTCATGTGGCCTGATGGATACAGAGCTGCTGCAATTATAAAATATAACTGGAGACAAAGTCTGGTAGCTGAGAACAGGCAATAATATCACAGGCCAGGCCATGGCTGTTGGACAAGTTCACTTGATTTATTTTTTTACAAGAAGGCTTTTAAGTGAAAGAGACAGTGAATCAGCATAACAGATGAATCATAAGAATTCAGAAAAGACAGACCAATTAACAGTAACCTAACGGGTTATACTGATCAGCTGCTCGTACATCATATAGACAACTGCAAAATCAGACAACTACTTTGGTATTCTTTTTACAGAAATGTATTATTTTAGAAATTGAAAACTTGGTTTATATGTGGTAGAGGAAAGGAGTGGTTTCTGAAAAGAAGAAGTCTCTTCAAGTCAAGAGGGCTATTCATTACCCATACATTTCTAAATCAAAATCTTGTATAAGATAAAACAAATCTTAGCAGATATACACTAAGCAGCAATAAGATAGTCATAAAAACCAGAGCAATATACACATGCATGCATGCATATCAATACACCAATTAGAAGGGTTCAAGTATTTACATTCATCATAATTAGAAAAAGGAAGTCCTGATCCAAAGCCCATAAATATGTCAAATAGAAGGATGCACATGTACTTCATTAGGCAGTGAATTAGATGTGAAAAACTGGACTGCTAAGTGCTTGCTTCAACAAAGAGAATGAACTTAATACATGCAATTGTTAGAGAAATGGGACCTTCTTATTGCTCATGAAACTATTTCATCTGCAGCTTTAGTACTTACTTATTCGATGACACACATATCAAGAAAGTAATTTCAGCACACAATACTAATGCTAGTTTTGAAACATCACCTCAGTGATCTGTCTACTGTCAACAGCTTTATGCACTCTAAACTCTAGCAAATAAATATACCCTAAAATGCACTAATTTAATTTTGAATAAATTTATCACAAGTGTTTTATTATCCTAATAACATAAAACATTACATAAAATGGTAAAAGGTGCCATAAACTGAATGCTCACTATGGAAAAGAAAACAATTGTAATTTTAAATCACCATCTGAAGGTAAACGCAAAACCTGCTCTAGTCTTATTTAATTTTAAAAATTGCCATTTCCTGTATTCAATAATTCTTCCAGAGCAAATGATTTCATGCTCAATTTTCCCTGCAGAGATACATAAGGCATGTATCAAGGATTCAATTATAAATTATTCCAGTACAATAGAGCACTAAACAGAATTAAAATTTATTTCAGGATGCAAACAAACATAAATCAACACCTCTCCCAAATGAGTACTTTCCCCTCTTACATAACATGAATACACAACCACCATTTACCATATGAAATATTTTTCATAGATTTCCCTGAAAACGATGACATACTTCCAGCTGACTTCTGTGAAAATTTCTACTCTGTCAGTTCACTTTTCTACAACCATAAAATTAAATCAGATTGTGACAGATGGTGTCCAGCCTGTCTGAAGATATTATCTGTGGAATAAATAGTGATTATTTTAATAAGTTCTGCTCCAAATATATATTTTGAAAGAATATAATTTCCTATCTTGAGCTTAGCTAACAGTGAAAGCTTCAACCATGTTACCACAGTAATAATGTGTTCCCTAAGGTAGGACTTAGAAGAGTTGGGCCAAATAATTCTCTTAGCTAAACACTGCTGTATTCAAAGTTGCACACACTTACTGAAATGGGAAAAAAATGAATGTCTAGATTTGGGGAACTGCATTGAGTTCAGCACCCTACAGACAGGTAGCTAAACCTCCTCTGCTACTGAAAACTCTGTTTCCTGAGTAACTACAAAAGCTCTTCACATATTACCTTGTCTTTGAAAGTCTTTCTTGGTAGATTTCTTGTTTGCAAGTTGTTTCTTTTCTTAAAATTAACTATTGGATAACAACTTATACACTTTTTCTCAAGCTCATCAAGTGATGCTTTGCACTTGCTAAGTCTTGATTCCACATTTCCTGCATATGAGGAAGTCTCTGCTCCCATAAAGAAGCTGAACAGTTCCAACTAATACAGGGATTATAGAATGTCAGCACTAGTAGTACATGATCTATCTATTTTAATGCAATTGGGTTGACTGTCTCCATGCATTTGGCTCCCCCAGGTATTTCTTCCAAATACATGATTTCAAAAGCATGCTTGTTCCACTCTGGAGCAGAATGATCGCATAGAAAAAGCATTTTTGAATATTTTATCTCCGTCTTGACCCAAGAAATAAGTCATAAGGGTTTTGCTTAAACTTGGCAGTTATGAAGACTGCAGGTCATAAAGACAGAAACTAACATTGAGGACTCTAACATTGCCTACAAATTAAAATGAAGTAGAACAGCTAGATCTTAATTTGATTCATAGAAAATTCACTCACAGCAAAATACAGTAAGATAGGCATGTTAATTACCCAGTGCACTATATATAAAAAGCATGCTCTCAAAGTGCATAAAAATTCTTTCCTCCACCCCTGCCTTCTGCACTTGATGCCCAAGGAATGGTTGCAACGCTCTCAAATGCTGGGCAAGAGCAAAAGAATGCATACTAGATGTGACACTGTACCGGCATCAGCATGGACCCTCCCTTTCTGAGACACCACTCACCAAAGGGAGCTTTGGCCACTTCATCTTAGCGGGAGTGGCTCAATCTGCATCTCTCAGTTCAAGACCCTCTGGCTGGCACAGAGTCAAGGAAATGTAAGAAGCACATGAAAAACCAACCTGTTTTCCTTCCACAACTCCAAACACAATCCAAAGTCTCTTAGCGAGCACTGCAAGGAAGACTGAATACAACTGTAATTTAGTGTCACACTCAAATAGACTTTGTCAAGACAAGCAGCAGATACGGTCTAAGACAAACAGTATAAGACCCTTGGAGTTGTTATTTTCAGGATTGTCAGCTGCTTCTATCATACAACATTTTTCACATCTGGCAGAGCACCATTTTTAAGCACCATATTTAAATACTCATTCTAGAATGAAACTACGGCTAAGTGAGGATGATGTGCAAACTGGCCAAGCTCAATAGGTCCATAAATCTCCCAAAGGTGCAGAACAGTGATGTGAAAATAGTGTAATTCCACGCCAACATAATTTAATTTCAGAATTGAAGTAATAGCTCAGATACAACAAACCCCACATTTTCCCGGAATTCTTATTCCATGAATTTAGACACTGTCTGTGCTTCTAGCCCTTCCCCCTCTTCACTGCCTCAGCATACTTCTTTTTCATTTCATCCTGCCATATTGCAAAGGATGTCATAGAAACAGAGAAAAAAAAAGGCAGAAAATAAAAAGAGACACATGAAAATCCTTTCTAAGAAACATAAGGACCCTAATCTGTTTACCTCACTGAAAACAGCAAATTGAGAGATGGTGTGATCTGTGTCTGTGAGTACCTATACTGGAAAAAATTATCTGATCTAGACACCTGCATAATCTAGTAAATTAGGGCAAATCTACAGCCAACGATTTGAATATGAATCTAAGCAAAGCCAGAAAATTCAATAAAAACAATTTCTGTAAGTTATGCCAAAAGCACATGACACAAATCAATTTAATATTGCATTATTTCTGTTGCCAGGAAAGTCAAGACCATAAGCTGCCCAAATAAAAATAAAGGCTTAAAAGAACCACTCCTTCACAAACCAGTTCTATTGATTAAGAATATTTTGCAGAAGCCAATTTCAAAAATCAATCTTGTAACTGGTGTAATTCACTGAAGACGGACTGCATCATTATACTGTTTTCATGAGGCGAGAAAAATAAAGTACTTCAGGAAAAAAAGTATTATTCCTGCTTGTTAAGTCCAAAAAGAGTTCCAAAGTTAAGGATTAATAACTACTAAAATAGATAACTGACTTATGGAAAGGAAAAACTGAAGCCAAAGTCAGGATCTGCAGAAAATTTTGTGATCTGCCTTCAAGAGAGAAAGAGAGGTTCTAAGGCATAGTTTAGTTACTGGCCATTTTAAAGAGGAAAATAGCACTGGATCTCTATATATGAGTCCTAAAAATTAAAACACTGTGGTGATGGATCTGTCTAAAATGATTTTTGTTGAGGGCCATTGCAAACTTCCACAATACCCCATGTTTACTTTACTTCAGCAGAAATCCAGGACAAAAACCAGAAGATGCTACTTATTGACACCCACCTGGCAGGTTTATCACTTACATTTTTCCCTCAATAACTTGTCTTCTTCCTCTGGACTCAAGCAAAAGAAACACAGGATGGAAATCATACTAATTTTATCCAAATAATGCTCTTGGGTGAGCCGTACTTCTTGCAGCTTCTCATGAGACACAAATTTGTCATCTCATCATAAACACCTCATGCTATTTGAGATATCCTATGCAGTCCAAGATAATCTACACAGACTTGGGAAGTAAGTCACTGGAAATTCAGGAGAACCGTGCCCCTTTTGAATCTGCAGCTAGATAACAGACAACATTCTCTGTGGCATTTCACATCACACTGATACCCACGTTTATGCAACTGAATCAGGCCCCATATGTCCCTGGACAGCAACACTAGACTAACCAGCTGCCTGTTGTTATCTCCCAGTCAAGCTGCAAGTTATGACACTCCCCAGTTTATCTTTCATTGCTATCACAGACAGGTAAGGTAAGATTGCAACATGCAGCTATGACTTAGAAGATGCCCATGTGTTTCTTCTCTTGGTCACAAATTCTAGATGAAATCTTGACATGGATTCCTTTCGAGCAGAGTACTTTTCCTTCCAAAACAAAGCACCAGGTACCCCAGACAATCTGTGTCAATATATCTAAACCAATACACTGAAGAATCATTCCAGTTCTAGGGAAAAACAGGGATGCTGTTCTATCATACCCTGTTATCTTTGCCTCCTAGAAATCTAAACATAAAAGTAAACTGCTTTACACTTGCAAAATAAAGCCCCCTATAAGTCTTCCTCTCACAAGTGATTACATCTGTGTTTAATATGAGAACACCTTTCCTTGACATTCTACATAGCACACAACGTATTTAATACAGAAACTCTTATCTAGATAAGTAAACCAGAAATACCCACAGCAGACAAGATGCACAGCAAACCAGCTTTTTTGGAGCTCTCATTTGCATGCAGTATGGCATTTAGAGATACCACCAAAGTTCAAAGGTTTTGTTTATAAAAGCATGAAAAATAAAAGCAAGTTGAAACAGTTACCATTACTGTCAGCAGCAACACATAGACTTTGCTGCTAAATACAAGCAATTTCTTTGATTTTTGTGGTTACCCAGCAAATGTTTATAATAAAACCTTTGTTGTCAATTGACATTGGAAGGACTGGAAAGAAGACATGAGAAAAAACCCAAACAAACAAACCAATTCTTCAGATGTTAATTGGAAAAGAAAGCATGACAATCCATGAAATTCCTATTAATGAAGTTTCACTTCAGTTTTCTCCTTAGACAAGCAGCAGGGAATAGGAACAAATTCCAAAGTAATTTTAGCTTCTTTCCTATTATAAAAATAATTAAAAAACCCACAGAAACATCACAGAACAGATGGGCAAAATGCTATGCAATGAAACCTTCACTGAGGACTGTACTTAACAAACTGTTTGCTTTAAATAGCCACTTGGAAACTGTCCCAGATCATTTCACCAAAACCAGACTTTACTATAGATCTTCTTTTGACACTAAGAAACCTTGATACCCAAGAATGACACATAGACGTACCTGACTTTCAGGCCTGTGGTTGCCTGGATGGAATCCACATCTAAAAGTTGTGTACCAGTTTCCAATACAACATCTGGGGAGCAATAGGTGTTCAAGCAAAGCTTATCCAAAGCTGCAGGCATGAAGGATGACAGCCAGTTATCTCAGAGGGAACTGATGCCACCATAGGGTATTTGAACTCCTTGCTCTGTCCAGAGCATGGATACTCCAAGTCTCCTCTCACAATCCTGGTGCTTGCAATTGTTCTATGAACTGCCAGAGAAGGACTGCTGTTTATCTGTTTATTTTTGTAGCACAGCTGGAAAAAGTACTATCACTTTTAGATAATAGTTCAGTGGCATTATCACCTCTTCAGGCAGTGACAGGCCTGGATTCACTGTTAATGCAAAATCCAAAGTCAGAAACAGAAAGCAAGGGAGAAATAAATCACCTGTGTAGTTTCTCAAAAGGGAAAACAGGATTCTTGGGTTTGTTCCTACAACTGTTAAAACAAGCAGAAGCAGTTTGTTGAATATCAAAAATAAACCAGGCCTGTGCTGGAGCTGCAAAGCCACTAAGACAGCAGGCACTAACCTTCACATCTTTCTCTCTCTGGCTGCCTTTTCTAAACAAAGTAGTCACAGCTGCATCCATAAAGAGCCCAATTGAACCAATATGGATGTTTTCAGCTTCACAATAGTTAGTTACAGCTCTTCCCTATTTCTCAATCCCTACACACAGCTGATGATGAATCATTTGTCAAAAATATTAGCAAAATATTAGATGCATAATACTATAAGTCGGTGCTGTATGTGTGGCTCTCAGTTATTTGATGCTTTTTAGTCTTCAAGGTAGATCAAGGCTAAGGAGCTCTTCAATAAGAGGAAGTTGCAATCAAAATAGGCTGCTTCTCTCTTCCCCAAGATCATCACTAGTGTTTATATACAGCTTTCCACAGGTCAAGACTAGTCTGGTCCAACAGCTTACAGCTGAAACACACTGCTGAAAAATGGCTTATCCTGGCTTACCCACACACATATAACCTCCTGGGTGCCACCCCACTACAGTCTATTCATACAGGTATAACCTATTTCCAGGCCAGATGTCAGACTGGATACTATTTTCCTAGTTTTATTATGATTTTTATATAAGTGTTTTCCTATACCAGCTAGCAGATATTACCAAATAATTTACTTCCTGACCTAGAAGACACAGTCTTGTGCTACGTCTGAGTGCAATAAAAGTATATGAGAATAAAATCATCAACATGTCTTCATCCTACAGCTCCCTCCTGTAGTGTTTTCACTTTTTCCTCTCTCCCGCTTTTTGCTTGCTTCCTTCAGCTAGCACCTCATTACTTCTGAAAGAAGCGAACCCTTTAAATTTCATTTTTGCTGCAAATTGGGCTTGTTTATTTTATTATTAAATATGATGAAAGGAAGAAAGGAAGATCTTTAAGTGAAATGTTTACTGAAAATAACAAATAAACCAACAATAGCTACAGGACTGACCACAACATCTACAGCCTATTAACCACAATATTGAAGCAGTTCATCTTAAACAAACGAAGAGGATGATTCAAGTGTTCCTGGATGTAAAAGAATAACAGTCAGACCCTTGGATAGCAGAACCAGCAAACAGATAAAGGCAAGCTTTCACTCCAATGATTAGTTTTATTTACTATTAATGAAAGAATAATTTATTTTTTATATCTACTCTTTGTGCATTTATCTTAATAAAACTGTTAAAATCCTGGTTTATGTTCCTTGAAAGTAATCCGAAAGTTCATCAGAATAGACCTGTTCTGACATGATCAGCTGAATAAATGCCATTTTAGAGTAGTTATCGTGGTGACTTGAGAGATTTCTTGTAAACAAAACCCTTGTAAAATTCTCCAGTTATTTCCAGGCCACAGAAGTGCTAGACCTAACAAGACTGAAATCTCGGTGCCTAAAAGAAAATGCTGAGAATGCAGATTCCAGAAGTCACTTTCTGCAACATCTAACATTTCTTTAACAAGAGATGTTATTTTTACTCTGTAATGCTTACTGTTCTTGTTTGGTTTTTGCCAGTAATAACCCACCACAGGAGTAGTTGGCTCATTTTTACATCTTCACAGAAAAGACAAAGTGCAGCCAGCAAGTCTTCTTTATGTTATTGTATGTCTTCTTGAAAAGACAGTTAGACCTAAATAAAACCAAACACTAAAAATATTTTTTAACTTTCTCAGAAAATGTGTAGAGAAACATGGCTGATTTTCCTAATATAATCTTTTTTTAATCACATATACAAACATATCTATATATACATAGCAGCCCTTTTTACATAGACACTAATAATACATAAAAGCTAGGAAAAAACCCTATTTTTATTTGGTCATGTCATACAAGTTTTATGATCAATTTCCACAGAACCACGGAAACCAATGTTTAGAATTTAACTTTTCTATTTCCAAATTCTTTGCAGGCATGCATTTTCCAGACAGGTAAACACAGTCCTATTTATTATAAAATCATTGTAACTACCCTTTATGAGAAAGTCTTTTCCCCCCACAGTGCTCAAGTCAGCAAAGCTTTCAGTGAAGTAGATAAAATATATGATCATTCCTCTTCCAAGTTCCAAATTATTGATATACCCAAGTAGGACTTCAGCAAATTGACTGTCATTATTAAGCCATATTTATATACCAATGATCTTATTATACACATGCTTTAGAACTTTTCTCATCCCTATACTGTTTAGAAATAAGTTTCTTTACAGGTGAATATGGTATAATTTTGCTTCCAGTTGTGGAAAGAGAGGAAGACACTACTTCAGGTTTCCCATTTTCCCCCAGTTATTCCAGAATGATTATGACTGCACATCAGCTTTGGGCTGGATGCCCACAGTCACCTGGTGGCACTGAAAGAGTTCAAAGATACTCCCTTATGGTTTTGTTTCCACATAGCAGGTTATTGACAACGTCACATGTGGTATTAAAAGGACTTCTCCCTTGGCCTGCATCACTGATCACCTCCTTTTACCCCAGTTCAGCATGGAATATAATGCTGTTTCAGCACAAAATCTCAAACATCTCTGATCTCTTTCCATACACACACACACTCTATGAATTTGCATATATATACACTTACTTATATACACAAATATGCTACACAATGAAGGAGAAAAGCCAGAAAATACTAGCACTGTATGGCTCAGAACTGTAAGCATACAGTCAGGCAGCCCAGTGGCCTCTTACAGAAAAGGTTTATTCCACATTTGTCTATGCTTGTAGAAACACAAAGAGATGCATGAGCTCCCTAACAGGTGTTTTTTTTCCATACTGTGTTTCGAAAAGCACGATATCCCCTGGTGACTTGTGAGGAAAATCCTATTGCTCAATGCAGATAAAAAAACCCCACCGATATGGCTCTTAGGTGTACCGTGGTCAACAATTTTTGGTACCTAAATCAATATACATACGATTGGAAACTGGAAACATGCATATGCTTCAGGGATAACTGCAAATGTTAGAAGCAAGCTGGTATTAATCTGCATCACCATTCTGAAGTCACCTAGATAAGTTAGAAGACTTCGTACTACTGCTGTCATCACCTTTGTACTCCCACATACCTCTTGTTCTCACTATGCAAGATCCTTGAGCCCATGCACGCCTTCATATCCCACTACTGTCTGTGCTTAGGTACTTAGGGTCAGCTCTGGAACACACGAAAATAATGAAAACCCTCCCACTGAATTCAGCATTAACACTTCAAGCTTTTAAGCAGACCATTTGTCAAGTGTTATGAAAATCTGTGCCTTATAAAATAAAATTGCTCTTCATTCTTACTGCATCTTAAAAGATGTGACAGAGTATTCTAAACTTGCTGCCTTTCTATGAGAAGAAGAATCAAGAGGAGCAATAGCTGCAGAAATTAATCAGACAAGCAGAGGGTGGGTAAGAGTTAAAAAACATCAGTAACTACACCAAAATATATCAAAATCAACGGTTAAGTATAAGATTCTAACAAATAAATGCAGAGGGAGATGTTTTTAAATTTCCCCTCCCTTCCAGACCCAAATTAATGGTTGTCTTAGACTGGGCATTCACAGAAGAAATGACACTTGCTCATGTTTGTGTAAGTAGAATATAATCCTAATTATGATCACAGCCTACAGCTACAATAGCATGAAGAATTAAGACAGAAAGATGATGCATAGGCAGTTCTTGAATGTGATTAAAATATCAAGGCATCTGTTTTAAAGATTTTGAGCTATTTTTTTAAAAAATCCCTCCCCTCACACAGGCTGGGGTCTGAATTCCTAGAGCAAGTGAAGTTTTATCTTTTCATTTCATTTTATGATCAACAGATTAGGGTACTGACTGCAAGCAGTGCTCCACAGATTCACTGGCGTCAACACCTGTGTGGATATCAGCACAGACATGTAAAGTAACAGTTATCACACAACCCTGCTTCACGACAGATGCAGCTGGCTTATTTAATTAAACCCTTCCCAACCACAGGCAGAGTTGAAACAGTTCAAGATCCTGGGATAAAAGGTGCCAGGGAAGATAGACCCATTATTTATTACTCAGTAACCAAGACAAAATACAAAAGACTAACCAACAGCCTTTCCAATCCCACAACTGCCATCTGGCACTGAATGATAAGTGAAAGCACTGCAAAGTGCTTTTCCCCTTGCTTTTATAACAGTGTAATTTGAATATGTGGTGTATGGCACGTTGCCATTTCCATTTTTTGAGTGCAAAAGCCTTATGCAGGGAACAGGGAGTACAGCCAATAGAACCAGATCTACTGAGAACTTTGAATTAAAATTCATTGTTTCGTGGGTGAACAGCAAACATTTTTCTTGGTTTACTCTTCACATTCAACACTAATTATTTGACTGAACTGTGAAGATAAACTTTTAGTAAAAGCATTATCAATAAGGGGTGAATTCTTCAACTCTGCTAAAATTCATTTTTGTCAGAAAGGATTTACAGCCTATTTATATATACAACCTACATATGAATCAGCATTCTTGTAGGAGCAGCAGAATGCCTCTCACGACAGTCTGGGCAAAGGCATAGAACTGTCAAATCTCAACACATGAATATGACATGGGTGTCATTGCATTCAGCCCTACTACATAGCTGCACAATTTGACAGCCTCTAGGAATTTGACAGCAAGGGGAAGCTCTGTCTGACTTGTCCTCAATGTGCCAAACATGAAATCATTGAAGAGCAGTATTCAACCATACAGTCATAACTACCCCATTTCAGAGAAGTCAGCCTCAAAACCAAAGCTTCCAGGTGTTACAGATACTGCAGAAGGCTGCATTTTCATCTGACAAGTCTGCAACATAAGTGAAAACAAATAATTACTGATATGATGCCAAGTAGTCACATTTAGTTGCTAATGCAGATAAAAGGCAAATACATACTGTTGAAAGAGTAATCTCTTTTATCCAACTTACACTATCCTGAAAAGTATAATAACCAAAAAGAGAGCAGTGTTTACAGACCTGCTTCTGTTGAAATAACAGAGACGCAAGATTCTTGGTGAATTTTGCTTGTACATGACATTCGATATTTTCTGCTATTTGATGTAAAAGACCAGATACTCTTCGAGGAAACATTTTTTTTTAAGTGAAAACAGAACACAGGCTCACATATTCCAGGACCAGTCATATAGGAGAGAACAAAAACTACGTTATACAAATTATGGTTTCACAGTGCAACCCTAAGCCGAAGGGTCTCCATCTCTAGATTGCAATGAATCAGTATACTTGATTAAATTTCTATCTTATCTATAAAGCAGCAAAACTTCAGAATATCCCAGTCATGTTTTCAAGATGCCCCTTTCATATTTTTTTCAGGTTAACACCTTATTTCTGTACACATTACTTACTAAGAGAGAGAGAGTACAGAGGGAATAGAGACAGAGAATCACCTCCCTTGACCTGCTGGCCATGTTCCTTTTGATACAGCCCAGGATACAGTTGGCTTTCGGGGCTGCAAGCACACACTGCCGGTTCATATTGAGCTTGTCATCAACCAAGCTGGTGAACTTGCTGAGGGCACTCTCAATCCCATTGTCCATGTCACTGACAAAGTTGGTGAACAGGATCGGATCCAATACCAACCCCTGAGGAACACCATTTATCACAAGTCTCCACTTGAATACTGACCCATTGACCACAACTCTGAGTGCAACCATCAGCCAGATCCTTATGCACCAAGCGGTCCATCCATCAAATCCATGCCTCTCCAGTTTAGGGACAAGGATGGCGTACAGGACAGTGTCAAGTGCCTTGCACAAGTCCAGATAAATGACATCATTCACTCTTCCCTTATCCACCAACGCTGTGGTCCCATCACAGGTGGACACCAGGTTTGTCAGGCATGACTTGCCCTTAATGAAGCCATGTTAGCTGTCATCAATCACCCCCTTACTGTCCATGTGCCTTAGCATAATTTCTGGGAGTAATAAAGTCATAGTCAATGACAGATGTAGGCAAATTCTCCACTGTGAATTGAAGTGTCATGGCCTTTTTTTTTTCTTAAGCACAAATCTGAACAGAAAGAAAAAAAACAAAACAAAACAAAAACAACCCAAAAAACCCTACACAGTCTTTGCTAGTTTTGTTACTTGAAACCAAGTAATGTAGCACATGCTGAGCAAACAGACCAGTAAAGCCAAAGCATGCATTCCCATACAGATCCAAAATATAATTTCACTCTTATACGCAAAACTGCAAAATTAATTTCTTAAATTGACATTTTTATTTTTAGATAAGAACGTGGGTTGTAACATGACTGAAATGAGAGAGGGGAGCAGAGGCTGGAATGGTGAGCAGAAGGTGAGCAAGGCAGGAAAGAGAGACTGTAGCAGACCAGAAGCACTACGGTTACTGACAGTGCAGCTGTTGACCACGTAAGGTCATGCTGAAGAACAGAATTGGTACTCATTTGTTCACACATATGGCTAAAATCCAGCTTAGAATAAGCAAACTATCTGCATGACTATTAAGAATTTTTGAAGGTGATATTCTTGTGCAGAATATTTTTCATTAACTTAAACTTTGCTTAAATGCATGAATGCATATTTGCGTGTATTTATCCTCCAAAATTATTTCAACTGGTCAATTATATTCCAGACGCAATATGCTTGTAATGCTGTGGATCATCTCTCCATAGCATAAAGGCTGCAACTGGGGGGCCTTTTTTCTCCACCAAGTTACAAATCTCACAGGAAATAAGTTAGGTTCTCCAATTTCTGGCCACCAGGTAACACCATGTTATTTAGGAATCATAGTGCTCTAGTGTCAACAACTCAAGCCCGTATCAGACACTGGCATCTCCTTGCAATTCCAAGACAGAGAGAGCGAGAGCAAACTGCTGCCCTGTGAGGAATGTGTTTAAGCTTTGAGCACAATGCTCTGAAAACAAACGCATAAAATCCATTAATAAAGAAATACAGAGCTATTTACCAATCTACTTATACAAGACATTTCCTTAATATAGATAAGAAATATGTTATATTTTTTTCTTTAATAAACCTAAATTGGATTAATATCAATAACATTTGTCTGATCCCTTGCAGCACTCAATCTCCACTTTATTCAGGCTTCTTACAACACACATATCAGGATATCCCTCCAAGTAATCACATGTCCACTTACTCCGCTTTTCCTGAGAGTCTGGAAAGGAATGTACTAAGGTATTATATTATCACTTATTGGAGGAAAAAAATCTCAACAACTCAGTATTATCTTATAGGATAGACTGTGTCACCCATCTTTACATGGAAATTCTTTAGCAACAGGAAAGGAAAGCAGTGACTCTGACAGCATCTTTCTGGCTTTTCTCGTATGCTCTCTTCAAACTCCCTCACATTATGAAACAATCCTGACCACTAAATTCTTCTATCCTCTTTTTCATTTCTCTGTCCACAGAGCATAATATCTATGCTACCGTTAGGACAGCAGAAAGTGTTTCATTTTCTCCTCCTCTTGATCATGTAAGCCAAGTGCAGAACTAGTCCTTCATAATCTGTTTAAACTACTTGGAAAGAACCAGTTCAGTTATATTAAGAATGATACTATTCCTATCACATAATCAGTGCACAAAGGGAATGCGGTATCTGGGTTTAAGGGCATTACTTGGGGAATGTGGGGGCCAGAAACTCTCTCAGAAAGAGTATTCCTCATCTGAAAGAAACCAGCACTTTCTGGTTTTAGGAAGCTGGGAGTTAGGAAATCCTGGCTTTATACTTAGCTCCCAGCTGACCCTGAGTGCATTCTGAAAGCAATTAATGTGCATTTGGCACTTGTTCCAGCACAGGCAGAAACCAGGGCACACAAGAGAGACTCTTCAACTATGCAAACAGTTAGAAGCATGCCTAAGACATACATTGGGCCTTGGAAGCTGAGAAAGGCTTATGGTTTGTTGGTAATTGAGGTGTAACACACAAACTGTGAACCATATTCCTACCTGGGTGGTAGGTGTGCTAGGGAGCTTGAAAGTCGTCAGGACAGAGGAAGCAGAGCAGTAGCCTTGAATTTTAAAAGGTCCTGCTTTTCTGTGCAGCAGAGGCCATGGGATCACAAAACTGTGCCGAAGCACAGGCTTAATCCTATTTCACTTAAGGGCTGAAACTTCTTAGGGTCTTGTTAGTTTTATAGACTTCCAGGTGGAGCACCTTCTGCCCAGCTGTGGTGATAGTCTCCCCTCAAAACTCAAGAATCTCAAAACAAAAGAGGTGCTGATATGGCATGTCATTGTACGCTGCCCCACTTCAAATGCTGCCTATGGATGTGCCACTGCATTTTCTCTTCAAATCACAGATCTTTTGAAAAACCAAATCACAAAGTAATGTATGGAAAGAAACACATCTAATTAATACCAATAGCAGTCATAACAATAAGAAATTACTTCTAAAAATTAGCATAACTGAGTTGGCAGAGAATAAAAGGAGTCTTCTCATTTCGAGAGTTTCTTCACAGAAAATATTAATAATGGGAGAAAGTCTGAGATCATTTAAATGTTTATGTCCTTATTTTAATAAAACTTTGGTTGTTTTCTGTGAACCTAGAAATTTAGTTTATGACTGCAAGTCTAAGCCTGCAGAGTGTTCACATTACGAGCATGCACCCCTTGGTGCACGAAACCAAAATGAGAATTTGGCTAAAAAACTGTGGTTAGACTAGCTCAATAAAAAAATATCCTATGAGGCCCATGAAAACGTACTATATTGGTGGTGCATTTGGCACCATTTCTCCTTTGATCCTTATCAACATAAACAATTGCTTTAGTTTAGAATACACAGCAAGCAGGTTCTACCACAGAGGAGTTTGTTGTGGGCAACAAGTTCTTTCTGAATATACACACATTAATAAAATTATCCTGCATACTTATGCTGAAGTGCTCAAGATGGGTTTCTGAATGCTAGACTAAATAGGATGATGACCTTCTTGAATATACATAAGCAGCTGACAATGTTCTGTCACAGCATATAACAGGGCGGGGGGGAAAATCTGGGTTTGTTTCTAAGGTGACCCTCTGTAACGTATTGAGTAGACCCAATATATACAAGACGACTTTGGGAAAGACAGCCAAGTTTGGTGTGTCTTACTACCCTGAAGTGAGATAGTCTTGGCTTGAGTCCCGCCAAGCCAGTTCTGCAGGGATATTCTAGAGCTGTTGGGCAGCCAGCATAAGTCACAGGCATAGGAAATGAGGACTTTCCTCTGCTGAAGGTCTTTTTCATGTTTTGTTCTTTGCTTATATCTTCTGCTGCTGCTTTAGTCAACTTCTTGCTGCTGTACAAGTTATATGCCATGAAGCATCAGTAGGGGCATGCATGCTCTGGATTTTTTCATACTGGGTAAAAGGGAATGTACAATTAACATCTTGTCATCACTGGTTTTCAAATTAATGTGCCAGGCAATTTTCACGGTGTTTGGGGCAGAGTCCCAATGGATGCTACTTATTTTGTGAGCAGACAGCCTGGATTAATATTGTTAGGATTTCTGGGAGTATCTGGTCCACATTCAGATATATAATGCTCTTTTGCTGCTGGTCTATACTATGGACATGTATAACCTGCTTTGTGCTTAGATCTGAACTTGTAATGCTTGTGAGCAGAGCTGTTGGTTTCTATTCTCATTATTTATGTAACAGCTTTCTGGGAATGATCATCTGGTGTAGGGTGCTGGGCAAACATGCACTAGGAGGAGGATAACTTAAAATGCAAACTCAATAAGAAACACAGTACTAAGCATAGAAAAGATCATGTGTCTAACTTTCATCCAACATACAAATTGCACAACTCAGTTGGTACACATAACCTTTTTGCTTCTTGTAACTTGCTGGTATAGATATACTATTCCTAAATCCACAGATTGAAGGTGCAGAAAGCTTAATTCATGGAATCACAGAAACAACCACTGCAGAACGCTTTGGGTTGGAACTGACCTTAAAGATCATCCCCTCCCCTCTGCCTGTCCTTGTGTTTCTCTGATGCTGGATCTGGTTCTTTGACAGGGTCATCCCTGACAGGCTCCAGCAGTTCTGTGGGCACTAAGGTCCCTCTCCTCACAGATAGCACCAAGCTGTCTTGGTTATGACAGCTGTTGCCTGCCCTGTCTCCTCAGGCCCTTTTCTGACAGGCTTGGATTTTAATGTTGGGTCAAAATAACGTGTGTTTCTTCAAGTCACTTTCTATAAGTGGCAGTTAGCAAGCTAAAGAACCCCCAAAATGTATGGAGGTTAAACCTCCTCACTTCTCCTCCTCACCTATCCCCGGCACCTGTGCTGTTGTTGGGCTCAGACAGCAACATTGTACCCTGCAAAACTCCAAGAAGACACTGGCCACTGGGTCATTTCAGCCCTTTTGTTGCTTAAAATAGTGAAATCTGGGTTCATGTCTAGCTGCTGCTGCCCAAGAAGGATGTACAGAGCTGGGGGGATGCAGTTGGGTGGCAGTGGCATCCCTCCCTCAATGGAAAAATTTGAAAAATGTTGTGTACGCAAGCCCATCTTTCACAAAGTAATTTCAGCCTGCAAATAAAACAAATACAATTTATATCTGAGTACAAAACGCCTGGGAAGTTCATTATGCTCACTCACCATCGGAAATAACAGAAGGAGAAATCTTTTCATGCAATGGCATTACAGCAATGGTGACTTCAGTACCATGAATTATGACTTTTTTTCCAAACGATGTATATTATAAATGCTTTGCCCATGCTGTGTTTGCACACAGACACTCGAGGATGTGATTTTCAGCCTGGTAGCCGCTTTGACTTCCACATTGAACTGATATCTAAAAAAATGGTGATGCCAAAGCAATAATAACAAATTGTTAAAATTGTAACTTAATATTTCAGCAGGAGATCGGAAAAAAAATCGCACCTTTTTTAAACTAAGTTTGTACATTCATTTGTACAAATTGTTTTGAAAGCTCTCCCTGCCCCCTTCCTTTAGTCTCATCATTTGTACTTTTACAGTCTTAGTTAATTGAAAACTCTTGGGATTTGGGATGTTTTCCCTGATGATTCCTTTGGCCTTTCTTTTTTAGCATTCACTTTGCTCTCACCCTCCACAAGTGACAACAGGCTACACTGAATAAGACTGAGGGTTCTTTAAAAATACTGCAGTCATAGAACTGTGCCTTAAGTTAACCCTTTATTTTAAAGAAGACTTCTTTATAGCTTGAATGATTGACATAGCATCCGAGTATAGTATTTCCAACATTGTGCTGGTAATGTGTTTCTGGTGATCCTCAAGGTAACCAAGAACAAAACAAATTTGGAAGGAAGCTGTCACCTGCTGGTCAGCCTGAGGTGAAAGCCACCTGCACATGCCTGCATGGCTGCAGGTCTTATCTTGGGAGCTTTATAATCACATACCTTTAACAGGACTGTGCTAGTTGTAAACTAGCATACCTTCTGTATGACAACAGAGCTTTTCCAGGGGAACCAAGAGTATGCAGCAAGCAATCAAGTAACATCTGCTGGTTTGCATGGAAGTATTTATGGTTTTTATTTTGTAAGGACCGAATTTTCACAATTAACACAACCATGAACTCCCGTGTAGCCTCAAAGCTGTTGTTTTACATCACAATCATATTAAGGAATCTTTTTATTTTTTATTTTTTTTTTATCCCGATCTTAATAAATCTTTTATTTGCAGTCTTTATCCTGTGAAGACAGATGCAAACTTTTGTGGAACTGATCAAATTAATTCCTTCCATGGGTATAAAGCTTGTATTAATTTTGAGTTCATACAGTCCTTCTGCACGGTTTAGGTAGGCAGTTAGCTCTACCTGAACACAATTCCTTCACTGTCTATGGTAATCTTAGAGACTTCCACAATTGTATGTATCCCTTTTGCAACAACCAACAGTGATAACTGCTTTACATATCCCAACAGTAATAATGCCCTTCCATATTCAAAGTATTTGTTAAAGTTTTAATCCCTACTTAAACAAAATTTCATTGAAAGTACATGGAAATTTGGGGACAGGGGGGACATGTCATGATGGATGGATGGATGGATGGATGGATGGATGGAAATAGGGGGGTGGCATGGGACAGGATGACAAAATCAACTGACCACATGCAAAAGGAAAAAGAGGTTAACCCTGCAGACTCCAGAAAGCATAGTGTAGGTTAAGCCAGAACTAGCACTCCACAGCCATATTTGCTTGCCCTTGTTGTATAATCCCAGCTTCAGGCTTAAAACACAGACTGCATCATAAAGAACAGCTTTTCAAGCTTTGTGACCATCCAGATAAAATACAATATGCTGTAACAGGGCAATAGTTCTGGTACCAAAGAAGTTAGCAGCAAAGATAATACACTCTTCAATTCTTAGACAGAAAATAAACTACAGGATCAAAGCAGAATAACTACTCTGAAAGGCTGCCATCCTGTGGCACTTCAGGGATGATGTAGTAGCTCACTGTTTTAATAGTTTTTATAATCTGGAGGAGGAAACATGTCCAAGACATCTCATACATAAATAAAACAAATGTTTAATTTTTTAGTATATTTAGTTAGTTTCAGGAGAATGGTCTGACTTCTCTTATGAGTACATCTTATAAGCTGGGGCTCAGTTAAAGATTTTTTTAGTTCCATCAAGAGAAACAGTGAACATAACTTTGAAACCTCATATTCGTTCCACAGCTAAATGTGGTATTGATGTTACATTCAACCATAAATTGCAGCTGTTGGATTTCCTGCACTGGATCTCAGGAGAACTTCACTTCCTTAATCTATTTATTATTTGGTTTGAAAGACAATGGTATCCAATCCTATAAGGCTCACTCCTTGAGCAATTAATGCAAGTTCCCAGGTAAATCAATAGGATTTTTAGGAAAAGGATTTCAGGAATTAATCCTGAACCTGATTAACTGCTTTAACCTCAGTTCTTACTGGTATTCATTTGTTCTTCACAGCATATAATGCATTAGTACTAAGGTGTACATATTTCTTCTAGCACACACAAAATAAAATTCATTATAGGAAAGGTAGAGAAAATTAATTTTGCTTGCAATACATGCAGAGCTTACTGACAATTAATGATAAGTTAGGAACAAGTCCTTCATGTTTTTCATTCCCCTACAAATTTTAAATTAGGATGAGCTTGCAACTACTACAAAATATAATATTATAGCAAATAATAGAGATTGCAGATGCCTCATACCTGCCTAATTTCACACTACTGAATTAATCTTAGGACATAACAAAATACAGTGTCACAGGAGACAAGGAAGAAAAAAACAAACCCTGTATCAGATCAAGACCACTTATCTGTTGTACTAATTCTCTAATCCTGTTCCTTGACTTCCTTAGTTTCCTTCAACCTGTAAAATAGTATCTGCTCCACCAGACCATTAAGACTCAGGGAAGAGGAGAGTGGGAAACACCACAGCTGCAGTAAAAGTAATTCAGATGAATTCAATAATTGCAAGCATAAGTCAAAACCCTTCACTTACAAGGGAGACTAGAGTAAGTGGAATCTGTATCCTGAGCATGTGTGCATAAATTGAAGACCATCTTTAATGACTCATAGAGCTTAATGAAATGGCTCCCCATCCCCCAGTATAGAAACCTGAATTTAACAAGTGTTGGTTTCAGCCTCCTGATTTGGAAACCAACGTGATTACTCAGGGGTAGAGGAGCTGAATCAAACATTTTACTCTGGAGCTTGTTGATTTCAGACATCTTATGCATAGGCTTTTTTTATAATATTGGTTACTAACAGAATTGAACCCACCTGACCTGCTTCATATTTCACCCTTTACTCTTATTTAATTACACTCACTTTGTTTGAACTGTGACAGTAGGTGATTGATACATATACAAAAATCTTTAATGATCGTGTTGTCTGATTGCTCTGCTCAAGCTTCCACATGTGCTTTACAGATCTTCTATCTCCTCTATTCATTACTGTTTGCTAATCTTGAACAGGAAGACTAAAGCCATTCGTGCTTTAAAAAACCAAGACACATTATATATCTGTCCACAACTTCATGACTCATTTTCTTTGCATGATCATCTTTTCTTTGGCAAAATGAAAACTTTATAAGAGAAGTCTGAGTTCTGGGGGGGTTTCATTTTTGTTTTTGTTTTTTTTTTACTGTAATCCATCTCTTTTTACTGTAATCCATCTTTCCTTTCTATGTTTCTGCTTCACCTGCAGTTACCAGAAATTATTGTATCCCAGATGAAAGTAGTTAGTAGTGTGGTGTATAGAAAAAGATGTTCAGGTTAGGTACTAGAAGACAACGATTTATTAGGAAGACAGCACAGCACTGAGGGGTTATCTATGCCATAGGGAAACCTCCATCCTTGAGGCCTGTCAAGACAGCTACGCAAAGTCATGGCTGACCAGAGGTTTCTTCCAGCTAACATTACTGTGATTCTGGGAAACAGTGCAAACAGGTTAAGGGATAAGATATCAATCCAACCACCAGTCTAGCTTCTGTTAGAAACCTGGGGACTATACCTGGTTGTATGGGTTGCAGACACAATTTAAGTGACATTTCCTTATTGTGTGGCTTTACACATCCAAAATCTCCAGAAGGAAAGACAAGCTCCTGCGCTTGTTAAGCTACATGTGCAGCACAGCATAGGGCTGTATGTTCACTGTTTTGTGGATCACTAGCACCTTGATGTACAACGTCTTCTGATCAGAGTCATTATTTCAGTCTTATCAGTTTCTATAACCAGATTTTTCTAGGAAGAACTCTCCAGAGATAAATCCCACACCTCTCACAAAAGCACTGGTGAAGAAAACCTTTTGGCACAGATGATAAGGCAGGAATATGACTGAATCCCAGTTCTCCTAATGGCTGGAAGGCACGAGGAGACCTAAGAAAGTTAAGAATAAGGTAATCAGGCAATTAAAACCTAGGTAAGATAGGTTGACAATGTAAGATTGGATTTTTCAGGAGAGAATGCATGGATCAGGTTTTAATTGCGAATTAAACAGTGAACATCCTTACACACGGCTCCACCCCTTAACCTCCCCGCACACCCCCCCTTGAGTAGAAGCACACAGAGGAGAGCTGCCTTGCTTTTCAAATAGATTGCAAGAATCATGACCTTTGAAGGTCCCTTCCAACCCAAACTGTTCTATGATTCTATGTATGCCTTACCCCTTTCCATGAACACACAGCGGTGTGTACATTGGGGCAGAACTAAAGAACCACATTTCACAAAAGACTATAGAATGGAATATTTTTGCCTCTTTCCTTTTTTTTTTTTTTGGAGAAGTTTCAGATTTAATGAGATTCTGATGCAGAGGGAGGGTATTTGCAGAGTTATCACAGTTATTTTCCTTCTCTACTTATTAAGATTTTTTGCTTGTTAGATATCTAACACTTCAGTGCTCTTAAGTGCCCCTTGAAAGTCCTCATTTTTGATTGAAATGTAATTGCCATTAGTGCAACACGAGTCTTACATTCATAACACTTGCAGCAGAAATTTGAGTATTTACAGACTGCAGTATCTTCAGATATATATAACATTCTATATTTACACAGTATTAGTCTAAAGGACCAACAAGCACTCTAAGAACAGGTGTGTAAGCACTGATTCAAGACTTGGAGAAAGAGGCACACAGCCCGTGGTAAGATGCACAAGTTCCCTTGAACCTCATTCTTTTTTACTTAAGCTAGTTTACTAAATTGCTGAGTTTTGCTCTGGAAAACCACCAAGCTTCGCAGGTTATGTCTTTGTACGTTACTGTGGCTGCTACAGCTAACATTTGCTACTGAGTAAGAACAGTTCCAGTAAAAAAACCCACTGTGGTTACTGGAGACAAATAGGAAAGAATACAGTGTCCTGTTAACACAGCTTTCAGGAGGTTTCTTTTATCTTTTCAGATATGGATGGAGCATTCTCTCTTTTCATATCATTGTGTATTTAGCTATTACTCTTCCAAAAATAACCTGTGAAGCTTGAAACAGTTTCAGTCCTTCATAGTTATTTTGAAAGCATGATTCTCACTGAGATTGAAGATGGTGAAACCAGCTTTACCTCCTTTCCTTTCACTACATCAGTTTAAAAATGTAGAAATTCACACATTTAACAAGCTTTGTGTGTCAAGCAATGGTATTCAGTGTTAGGCTCAAACACTGGAAAGGCATGTGAGAAAACATTAGAAAGATAGATGTGGGTTTGGTTTTGTGTTCTTTTTGTTGTTGTGGTTTGGTTTTTTTGTTATGTTTTAAGTTATTTTTAGCCTGATAATATATTCTCATAATTTCAGTAATGTAGACCAATTGCTGTTAAAGTTTATACACATATGAAAAGGCCTCCATGTTCTGGGCTCTACCATGTGCATGCACCACGACTGGAATAGCTACTTGGTACATAGAAATTTTCTAATTCTGTGCTATCTTAGACACTCAAGCCTGGTTACAAAGCACAAACTGGCATTTTCTTTATTTTTTTTCACAACTAACTCATTTCCTATATATGTAGACATAAAAAATCCAGGAGAGTTCTGGCTTATCTTCCAGAGGAACCAGAAAATGGATTTAGTTTCATAGTGTAGAATGCTTGGGGGTGTATCTTCATTCCTGATGACTTAGATTACAATGAATAGTAGAACATATGCTGAAAAAGAGGTAGGGAGAAATATTCTGTATTTTCTATACAGCTGCCACCCCTGTTAACATGTATTTATCAAAGAAAGACACTTAAACCAATTAAATAGTTAGGTTTATGATGTAGTAAGTCTTCTAAATTACATTAATCTTTCAAGTAATGCAAACAATTAAGGCTGCTATATGGGAGACTGCAGAATTGGTAAGCAGATGGCCACTTGAAAAACATGTCTGCTCATCTCTGAGCACTGTGCTGTATTTTAGAAATGAATTAAATACACTGAGGCATATAATAAATACTAGTTGGGGACAGGAGTTTCATCAGTGGAGCAAGAAGGTCATACCCTGCTGTTGAAATCGGAAAAATGTCTGATATTTGCAAGGAAAGTGCCTCTGTCAATCTTTTCATTTTCTGTGAGCTTTACCAAGATTTCTGGTTTGAAAGAAGCTATATGCTTTGTTTGGGTTTATTTCCACAATATGAGCATGTCTACACAAGTTCCAGGTAGCTTTATAAAAACATACTCAAAACTACAACAGAGCAGTGGGAACAATGTCTACAGCAAAGTTCCCTCGAGGATTCAGTACAGAACTTTCAGTTCTGCTCTTCTCTATGTGCTCTCTACCTTTCTGCTCCCTAGGGGAGTTAGGCCAGGCACTGTATGAGCTGCTAGTAAAAAGTGTTTACCACTTAAGTCTATATTCCTAGACAATCCCCCTCTGAATTAGTGAGCTCTTAGTCTGACTATTCGAGCTACAAGCCCTGCATCCTGTGATGCATTGGCACCTCCGGCATAACCCCACCAGCCTGTTCAGCACTGAATGGTCTGTGAAAAAAAAGACATGCTGTCTGCACAGCACCGTTACAGTTGTGACAGTATGTCTGTACACAGAATGCACAGATAATCCACCTGAAAGCCTTTGCAGCACTAAGAATAGTGTTTCATTCCTACATTGCTTCTATCAGGACGACATCTCTCTTGCCTTCTTACTGTTTCCCCATCTCACACTTCTCGTGCGTTGTCACACTTTGCCTGTTGCTTCTTCTTATTCTTCTCAGGTTTTCAGTGTTGTTTTTCAGCTTTGGAAGGCCAAAAGATAAAATACCATACCGAGAGCATACTGAAATAAACTGTGCTAAGCTTCTTGCTGCCATACCTGGACTAATTGTCAAAAGTGTTTCTGAATATCTGTATGCTATATTGCAGTCACTTAATACCACACAACTCTAAAAGACATAAAATTTAGTAAAACAAGGAAGAAATTGGCCCAGGATGATAATTAAGTGCACCTTTGCTTCTTTCAGTGGAGGTCCCCACAGTACTGGGAGCAGTATCTGCTACACTGGTTTCATAGGCTCTTAGGGTTATATGGAGGAAAGCGTTCCTGTGTTTATGTCACTGCTCTTTCTTGTGATCAAACTCACAGTTAGCACATATCCCTACAGCTAAGGAACCTCAAAACTCTGCAAATACAAGCTGCACAATTACAGGAAGGCTACTTTACAGTGGCCATGCTGTGCTGAACAATCTTTAAAAGCAGTGAGGGATTTAGAAGTCAAAAAAAGAAAGAAAATTAACTCTATTTTCTGGGCTAGTTTCATTACCATCTGGTCAGCAGCTGCTCATGGCTGCCTGTTCAGATCTGAATGGCTGTTTTGGCAACAATGTGGATTACATCCTTTCTGGCTATTTTTGTTCTGGATGGTATAGCACTTTTTTACTGACCCCTTGAAATTTTTAACTTCAAACAGGATTTGTAAGAAATTTTGTCCTTTGTTTTTGAGAAATATCATGGATGCTGTAGCATCACAGACTTCCAGTAAAACATTACCACACTCAGTTCATCATATGAACATGATACATTATTGCTGTCCTTAGAAGGGTTACCAGTTTGACTCCAGCTTCTTAGTCCAAATCAAAGTCATTCTACTGATTCAGTTTTCTGTGTTCAATACACATCTAATTACTCCTCTTGTGTAGATGAGTATTTTATTTCAAAATCAATGCAAAAATTATACCTAATGCTCACAACTGATTCTCTCCTGATTTTTTTAAGTAGGAAATCAACATTTGCAACAAGTATTTTAATTTGTGTTTATCAACATGGACATTAACCTCCTGCCTGCTTACCATTTTTTTATTGTCTTTGCTGAGTTGCAGTGTATTTGGCTCCCCACAGTAACAACTAGGTTAACTACAGTATTGCAAAGCATGACTAAAGTATCAGAAAGAATAGCTTGCCTGAGGCCTGCTTCAGTGTGTAATTATGGCACTAATTTAGTGTATTGGAATTACAAGTTTACAAGGAATAGATTAGATATAGGCCCACTAAGACGGATAAGGTTTGAACAAAGAAACAGATACTATAACTGTAGCTAGGGTTTTCTTTTCACCTCCACCTTTTTACCTGTTTGCCTCAACAGTACTTGAATAACAGAGAAGTAGAATATAAGTAATTTGCTTAAATGTTCTTTAGAATCGCTCAGAAACTACATCAGAAAACAAAATCCTGTCGCATCATAAATCCACAACACCACACACCACTTACCTCTAATGTGTATGCAATCAAGATTTAAATTCTTCTGACAAGCTGTTCTTCTAAAAAGCTATATAGTAAGAAAATTGAGAAGTATTTCTCCTCAGTTCCCCTATTGTAACAACAACAATTTCTGACCAATGGTAGCAATACAGTTATAATTCTTACATAACTTATTTTGACCCAGCCTTGTCCTTCTGCCTGCTGTGATGGCAAAAATTGCTTTGACTTCAATATTAAGATGATTAAGCCCCATATTTTTAAAAGGAACCCTCAGGTCTCAGTTCTCTTAGAGAACTCTACAGGTTTCAGAAAGAACAAGTAACTTGATAATCTTGAACAATACTTTTTACTGTTTTATCTGCAGAGCACATGCTCAAATTCAACAGCACCTAAGAACAAGCTGAAAATGATCCACCAGGTACCACACAGTCTTGACTCGGGAATCAGGCATAGCTGTGTGACTGAAAACATCCACTCGATTGACTGAAATTATGGCTGTGTGGGCAGAATGAACATTGCCACTTTTATCTGCAGAGGTTCCAGAAAAGATTCAAATGCACTGCTGTGCTGCACAGGGAGTAGTTTTATGACTACCACACACCATGTATTCATTGCCTAAACAAACAGCAGACACATCTTTAGACCTGCCACCCAACTCCTTTCATCAAAGTAAGATTCAGGCTCAAAATGCAAACTTCAATAGCAAAAGCTCTGTTCTCAATATTATATTTGCTTGTAGTTTGCTTCATGTTTCTACCAGTCTACACACACGTACACCTTGTAGCTGACTTCCACAATTGCTTTCCCTCTTGCTTCAATTACAGGCCATAGTGTCATTATAGCTCAGAAGTGAACCTCAGCAATGACCTCTTTCTCCCACTCTCCCTTGTGGGCACACTTTCTGAAGGACCTGCTCTCAGTAAATATTTCCCAACATAGAACTAAATGGGTCTGTCAATGTACCACAAACCTGTTCTCACCTGCTAGCCAGTCACAGGGAAGGCATTCTCCTTAGCCATTATCTTCATTATTGCCTGAGTGAAACCTGAAGCTGCTGCTGTTAGCATGGATCCCAAGGTTGGGAGTTGGCAGTCTTTTCCAATTGCAGTAGTATAGCAGGCCCTACTAGAGCTGGGAACTGCCAGGGACTCATCTTTCAGTCCATGTGGCAAGCAATTGATACAGCTAGATAAACCTGTGTCTTCCAAATATCATTTACCTGTAGATGGACTGCCCCCTTCTCCACCCACCACCTCTTCCAAGACACTCCAACCTATCTGCCTCCACTTTTCTTCTGCAGCTGCACAGCTAAGGAGAGACATAGAGGAGGAAAAGCACTTGGGCTGTAGCTATACAGCTTGGTGGATGTCTAAGTGTGAATGAAAAGACATTACAACTTGAAATGCTGAGGAGCTTGGTGATGCCAGGGGTTGTCTCTGCATGGACCAAGCTATCTCCAGAAATGAATTAGCGTATGTACAGACCTGACTGCACCAAAAGGATAGTCAGGCATTGGAACAGGCTGCCTAGGGAAGTGATGGAATCACCATCCATGGAAGCATTCAAAACCTGTGTAGATGAGGCCCTTAATGACCTTTTTTAGTGCTGGCTCGGCAGTCCTGAGGTAACAGTTGGAGTCAATGATCTGAAAGGACTTTTCATCCTAGTTGATTCTATGATTTTATAACTATACTTGTACACTTGCATACTGCTGCATGCCCAAGTCAATAAAGCCTGCTTTGCCACATGGCATACTGTCTGAACTGCAGCACTACAGGAACACTGAATGGACTGAGAACCTAGGCTGGTAAGTATGCCTGGTCCGACAAAGTACTGGAAATATACCCAGTCTCTGCTGGCTCCAGGACATCGAAAGCTGTCCATCTTTACTCAGCCTCCTGAGATGATACTAACAGCTCTCCACCTCCTTCCTTGTTAGGCAAGTTTTTTAATAGCTTAATGTGCTTTTGATCTTAGGTTCTGGCCTTGGGAAAAAAAGGCCTGACTAGCTGCATAGAGATAGATTAATAGTTCATGAACTGTTCCCTTAATGGCCTTCGGAATTGCTTTCAGAAATGCTTCATTTCTGTTATGGTTCATATCCTGCTTACTTTCCATAACAGCCTCCTTTGATGTAGGTCCCTCCAGTCAGACAGAATAACATCAATTAAGCCAATTGTGATACACTCACTATTAATACTAAATTATACAAGTATTTCCATTATCCACATCCACTATTAGTATTGGGGCATGTCTGCACATAGGAACTATTATGCAATTAGGTAGGTGTGAATTTGTAACTTTTTCCACACAACTCCCTGAATAAGATCTCACTATCACACAAAGCACATACCTGTAAATTACGCAAAACCTCACCAGAGTGCTCAGTTGAGGTTAAAAGTGGAAAGAGCTAGTACTACATCAGTCATCCTGCTCTACCAAAATCCAGGTGCTGTTGTTCAACCCAACAATTAAAACTACCAGCTACTGGCATAGCTTAGCAGTGATGAAGACCTGGAGAGAACTTTCTGCTACAAAGTGTGGGGAACTGATTTGCAAGTAGTGCAACAGGCAACAATCACAATCATTTTGAACAAATTGTATTTCAGCAATTGTTAACTGCTAAGGTCAGAAAATAGTGAGCCTTTGTGACTTGAACAACAGAGAAAATATTGGTGCTTGAAACTACTTCTTTTGGTCTCAAGCCAAGTCACCTTCTAAATACTATACAGTTTTAAGAAATTACAGCCATGCTCAGCTCATCATAGTATTTTAAACATCATGATAAAGTCCTGCTGAACACGAATCATTTTAAACCTCTTTTGCATGATGAGAGTAATACACATAGAGGTAGAAAGGATTTTCCATGCTTGCATTTAGGAAATTGAGAAATGGAATTGTACTTCATATAAAGCTCATTATCCAGGATCCCTTAGGGAAAAAGAGAGGGATATATTTGCATCACATTCATTTTTCCTGCCTCAAAAATTTATTGCACTCTCCATTATTATTGGCATACTAAAGAAACTTGTTTTATTGCTGACAAGCATTTGTCCTGCAAAACTAAACCACCAAAGATAATTGGAAATACACACACTATGACAGCTTCTAAAAGCCTGCTAGGAAGACTCCTTAGCTCTCTCACTGCTGTCTAGAGTTACAGCAATTTCTATTGGCAGAGCATCTGCCATATATAATTTTATTGCCTGAGAAGCACTACTCTGGAGATGCTGAATGACAGTCTGGGAGCATTATCAGTTCCCACAGTGAGTGCTGGTAATCCACAGTGAACTATCTGACCTTCTGGGGCTCCCTGCTTTGCATTCAGCTCTTATAGCAACAGCTTTGCTAGATATTTCTCCACTGTTTTCTTGCTGTTAGAACACAGGACTAATAAAAGCAAGGAACTTGCTGTGAAACAGTAGACCTAGCTAGAGGTGTTGGCCCAGGAAGTGATTTAGAGCTGGAAAAAGCTCTGAAAGACAGTTCAACTATAGTTAATATAGTAAGCTTTTTGCAGAGACAAGCTTTCACAAAGAATGGCTTAACTGAGGGCAAATTACTACCACCTACACATGGCTATTTCAGGTATATTCACTTCCTTGTTCTCATCTCTCCCACCTGTTTCTTCTTTTTGCATGCCCACATCACAAATACCTGTTAATTTCTTTTCTCCCATCTCCCCTTCCCTGTTTCCTTGCAGATTTGCCAGGGGCATAGAGAGTCTGCAGACACTCTCCTCTTCAATGGACAAACTTCAGAGGGAATTCAGAGTAAGAATGGAAATTAATTAGGAGTTTCACTCAGCCACGAAGAGTTCAAGTGTACAGCAGCCAAAGACAACTCACTGTTTTAACTGGGTTGTCCAAACATGCAAATCAAAGTACCTGTTTATTCAGTGTGGATGCTATACAATAAGTATTAAATATTCATTCTCTTCAGCAAATTAGATCTTTCTCAAAAAGTTTTGGACCTTCACTTTAGTGGATCAAGTACTGCTTAAAGATCTTAGAGTGGTAATCTTAGCAAGCTCCTTTCCTCCTCATTCTGATGAAAACTGAGATGGGGAAAGAACAAGATAGAATGAAGGATAGCTCATTGTACATAGAACAAAACTTTTGCTTATAACTAAGTGACCTGGACCCCAGGTGGACTCTATAACAATGATAAGGAAGAGAACTCTTCAGTTAATGTTTAGGGAAACCAGTTAGAACCAACTAAGGAG
>JANHGB010039375.1:0-32951 GCA_026283785.1 Coracopsis vasa
ATTACCACTCTCCTGTCTCCTTTTGACCTAGACAATAGCCTTGCACAGTGTAGCATTATTTAGAGAACAGCTGGGAGGGAATAAAACATCTATGCTAAATTTAATTATTTCTTATCTATGTAGAAATAATAGTTTGTGTTATATAACTTTATATCTATTGGAAGAAACATTCCTGTCGCTTTCCAAAATCAGGATTACTGATACTTGTGTTGATTAAGATAATGCAGCCCTCAGTGGCCTGGCCAGCACACAAGCAGTACAACTTTGCTATGAATGTCCACTTTGGTGGCTAACCAGACTCAGATTCTTACATATGAGTGAAATGAGATGATACCACACACAGTTTCATAGCTGCAGGACTTGCTTTGCAGTATCTACGGATTTGCTTAATCCTGCTGTAGCTACATGTTTAACTATGGGATTGAAAATAATATTTGACTTCCTTTTTTCAATAAAATTCTTAAACAGGGTTTACTTAATACAGTAACAGAGACTAAACATATCGGAAAGAGTGATTTTTATGGAAAAAATGAATGCATCCCATTTAAGTGACAAGTCAATATGTTGCAAAAATACTTAACAGTAGGGATAAAAATACTAGGTGGGGAAAGGATATTTTGCCAGTGGTGGCAAAGAAAAATTGCTAGAACAGGATCTGTCCATTAATCTGCTTTCTATTCCTATCTGTGCAAAACAAATATATGAGTGGAAGGAAAGGCTACAAGAGCATTCCAGCACTCTTGAGTTCCTAAACTCCCTTTCCTCCCTGCTTTCTCAGCTGCAGTTTCTAGCAAAGGTTCATGTTCTCAGTGCATGCTGCTTCCTGGTCCGTGTTCACCTGTTTTTAAGTGGTGCTAGAGAGAATAAATGGATAGCAGAACAGCAGCTGAGGGCAGGACTGGAGTGAGCAGGCTGAAAGATCCTTGAGGGAAGAGAAGCTTCACAATTGTAAATTGTTTTTCTCTGTACAACACAGGAGATAAGACTTGGTTTTATCTGAATGCTCTCTGGACCACTTGTTTTTCTTCTTGTTGTCCTTACAATACCTTTACCCAGTTTGAAGTCAGACAGTTAATAGCGTCTTAGCAACTTTCTGCTATTTAAGACATGAATGGATTTGGGGAAGCTGTAAAATATCATTTAAGCGCAGAATTTAACCTTCCTTGTTTTGTCATGTGGTTACAGTGTGCATTACAGTCCATTAACCTTTCAACGAATTCAAGGTTCAATTACATACTGACAAACTCCATTGAACTGAGGCTTGGGGAAAGTATGTATATGCAAATAGGCTTGAATTTCTTTAATGCAAACATCATAGTTTTGTTCATATTTCACTGCAAAACACTGTACCAGACATGCAGATATCTTCACCCATGCTCAGTCAAAATGATAACCCCCAAAATAAAGGAAGATAAACTGTGTATGACAATATTAAGTTCGCATACATCTCTCCTCCTTTACACAGTTTAGGAGATTATTTTCACAATCCCTATGACTAATTTTTCTTGGAAGAGATAGAAAAAATGCAGTAAAAGAAGTCCTTGTTATATGGAATCCCAAGCCAGGGACTTCCATACTGTAAAAGTACTCTGAAATTCAGCTCTTTATAAATCAGAGTATTGGTCATTACCAATTCCTGTTTGGATTTGACCTGAATACCTAGTCTGTCCTTACAATACTTAATGTTGATAAGCTTTGTTAAAGTAATTTTTGAAAGTATTTGAAGACAAATTTATTTAATTATCTGATACAACATATGAATACTGAGTATGATGCTACTTGATACTCTCTTTGCCTTGTTACTTTTCAATCTAATTAAGAATGATGTAAGTCTTGAAATAAATTTATTATACAGTATGCTTAGGTAACAGCTTCTTATATATAAGGCGGCAAAAAGAATTTGCTTCTCTAAGATTAGCTTGCTGAGAGTTAATTGTGCTCCAGCGACTGCTGTGTAACACAGCAATATCCAAGTTCATTTTAACCCCAATACTTACTGACAAAACTGTGTTTAGCAGGCTTAAACACAGAAAAGGCTCTTCCACACTGAGAAATGAGAAATGTTATAACCTTGATCTAACATTTCTGTTTATTTTTTTGGGTGTGTGCACAGATTTACAAATCAGAAATATTCTGAATAACATTATTTTTAACCTTCGTGCTTAAAAAGATATCTACAGAGGTCTACTGATTTTTTATTTGATTAAATACATGGCATTGTGAAATTGGAAGATGTCCACCCTGAGTTCAGAGTGGGTGACCAAGAAACTTCACAATTTACTAAATTCAGTAATTTGTGCTATGCCTGAGAGTACAAAGAATGCACAGGCTTTGCAACAGACAGAAGCTGTAATTTTTTTTGTCTGATGGGAGAAGACAAGTAAGGTGCAGAAAAAGAGAAGGTAGCACATGTTATCAATAGAAACAAAATAACAGCTATATTCAGGTACAGAAGATATAGCAAAACACCACTATGATACTGTAAACTTACTTGAAACAAAGACATAAGTAATTACAAAGAAGTAGACAATTATTAAAGAAAACTCTTGGCTAAAGTATTATCTATCACTAACAAGGTCGGGACTTGATAAGAAGTGGATACGGTTAAAAGTATCCATAGACACATTCCATTATTCATCTAAACAGAGTAAGTATCTCTTCTATGGTAGATACTTTAAATTTTGTGCTACAAGTTTCTTAAAACACATTTAGGGAAAAAACCACAAGTGAAACATAATCAACAGAAAAAATCCACAGAGAGGAATAAGAGGCAAAATGCATAGGGGCATAGTTGGATTTCATTAATTCTTAATAACTCTTGAAAGTATTTGCTGCCCAAATTTTCTGTTACTATAATCTCAATTTCTCTACAGATGTTTTTATATGGCTAATGAATACACATTCAGTATGGCCTCTCAGAAGGATTATTCTTCAGGTTAGAACAGAACTGTTAGAGAAACACTAAACCAACCCTACTCTGCAAACTAGCAAGCTGGAGTATGGTGGGAGTGTATCACTCTGGCTAGTTAAAGCTTAGCTTAGAGGCTGTAGTCTTTGAGAGTGCTTTCTTACCAAAGTCACAATGGCCTCTGAAACACGTAAGAATGGAAGCAAAAATAGTTTTGAGGCATCTTTTTTGCTGTCAGCTGAAGGACAGATTGGATGAGAATGACTATTGAGTATTTGTGGTTTTCCACTGAATATAAACTCATTAGGTACTCTTCTGTTTCTCCATTCTTTGCCTGTCCAGTCAGTATATGGAAGGCCTGAAAGCCCTCTGTTTCTCCAGAGTTTTCATCAGAGCTGTTCTCCTGAAAGGTGCTCAGAATGAGGCCATGATGGATAGAGACCTGAACAAAAGCCAAGAGGCATTTAGAAAGAAATGGTCTGTCGAAAGAGAGTGCCCAGGCTTGGAGTAATTGAAAGAGTAAGGTGATTTTGACAGACACAAGTGAAGCAAAAGGGAGAAAACTCAAAAAGCACTAAAGTGGATCCTTAGGCAGCTTCCTTTTCTTGTTGTTTTCCACTTTTCCTGAAGAACTGGACTGTCAGAAAGTAGTCAAAGGGTTCTGCTAGGCTAAAAGTTAACAAAGGAACCTCTGAGCTTTACTTTATTGGGTGTTTTTCTCTCTACTCTTCCCAGTAAACTGATTCCAACTGCTCAAAACCTGGATTGAGTGTATTTGAACCATCTATCAAGCTGAAATTTCTTTCCCTGTATGCTCTGCAGATGCTATCTTCTCTATTTCAGTGTCCATCTTGGAACAGTTGATGGTTTACATTTAAAAGCATATTGGTCAAAGAAAATGGCTTGAAGGATTAAACTTTATTAAGCTAGCTACTGAAGTCCTACAAAAATTAAACAATACCTCATCTGAAACTCAGCAACTGTGCATCTGAACAAATCTGGAACTCAAATCTATTTTGAACTTTTACTTAAAAAGGTGACAAATACATTTAACATAGCATCCAAATATATTTCTCTCATGTTTGCATACCTGTGAATTAATTTTGTGTACTCGTAACCATGAACTGTTTCAAGACAAGTAACTTGTATTTTACAAAGAATTCACTGTTTAGCAAGAAAATGTTTGTTCCATTCCAAATCCTCATAGAGCTATAGGAGATACTCAGATGGTCTTTCATTCACCTAGATAAAGTGCCTAAGTTTGAAAGCTGGCCACACACAATATACTTAACAGTAGAGGATGAATATTCTCTGGAGGAGTCAACTTAAGAAGCACCTAAGTTGAATTCTGACTCTAAATTTCCCTCAGGAGAAATCTGACTCTCTCATCATGAATTTCATTGGAGGCTTAAGGAGATGAGTTTATGATTTAGGCACCAAAAGCTCTTGAAGTTAGCTTGCACAATATCTCTTTATGCACCAAATAGGCTGAACTGAACCTATTGAAAAACACTTTCTCCCCATCTACAAATATGGACATAATAAGCTGTAATAAATTTCCAGTACTGAAATTCAGTTAAGCCACCATTACTTTTTTCATAAAATGACCATATATGTTTGGATTAAAAAAAAAAAAAAAAAAGAAAGAAAGAGAAGAGAGAAAAGAAAAAGAGGCATTTCCAGTCCTTTTAAACTGGTATCTTCATTGCTGAGGCTGGCAAGAGCGTGAAAAGCACTTTGACTATTGAAATCATTGCTATTTTTCCATATAGATTGCCAGCAGCGGTTATAGCATTCCTGATTATATTTAGCCAACTTACTTGTCAAACAGAATAAGGGCATTTACTTTCTGGAAAGAATATAAAAATGAGCAAGCAAATGCTTGCATAAATAAAGAAGACACACATGAAGCAGATTTCACTGCAGTATTTACTTGCTCTGGATGAGCACAGCAAATACTAACTTGTTTTGGGTGACAAAGCACTGTGGTTGAGAGATTTTTGTCCAGAACAGTATCAACAACATGCAGTTCTGTTTTCTTCACTCACTGCCTGTCAGCCCCCTCTGAAATTTGCTGTATTTCAGGTGCTGTCTCTGGTTTCCTTGACAAAAGTCAATGACTTGTGTCCCATTCAATTTAGGTCATGTGAAAATACTCATAGCTCCTTGCCATATGTCAGTGGATGATAATTGCATTGATCCACCTTGCAGTGGGCTCAGTGAGGGCACTGTTCTGATAACTGAATAACCGGAGGCTATTGCTTGTTAAAATTAGTAAATTTGCTTGACTGGTTTGATTCCAATCAGACTTGACAGAGAGATGCATAAAATAGGGAGTGCTAAATATGCCAATAAGAGAATTACTTTTCAGATTATGTTGCTAGTAGAGATATTGATGAGTATGCTTTGTGAGATGAATACAGCAGTTTGCCACATTCTATTTTCCATTGAACAGGTGAATGTCTTCTGATAAAGAAAAATCTAAGATTTCATCTCTAGATTGTTTAAAAGATAAGCATTGTTTTAAAGAGCATAGCAATTTTTTTGTAACAACAATTTTCACTCTTCTACTTAAAAATTCTCATCAGGAAAGAATTATGAATGAGAAGCCCTATCCTTATGACAACGGGAATTCAAACCCCGAATTTATAAGGTAGACTTAAAACAAAGCTGTTGGAAATATAGCTTCATTTTGGGGTATAATTTTTTTGCTAACTGATCCTTCATAAGAGCCCAGTTCCATTTTTTTCTAAAAATTACTTTCTTAAGATACTTAAACCATCAACAGTTCCGGTTAATGCCCTGAATATCTTAATTTAAAAAGCCCCAAATATCCAAATGTAAAGATGCCAGCAGGTGATTAAACTGTCAGTGCTCAGACAATGCATTTATCATATAAGTGTACTCACGGTTAAAACTCCTAATTTGAAGAGTAAGATCTTTTAATGATTCTCATCTTTACCTTGTATGAGAGTATTTTCTAGTATTCTTCTTAAGCAGAGTAGCTTTATGTCTGGGAAAAGCTAGGTGTAGAATGAGAGATTAACAGCTTCATTTTAAAGCTGTCTCTTAGCATCCACAGCTCCAAAGAACTTGTATAAAAGGTGCAGATGTTCAGCACCTGTTAAAGAATACTGCCAGGAGGATCATGTTTACACTGCGACTTGCAGCATGCCAAACACCCATCAGCATTTGTAGGACTTATGTAGGTTTTTAAGTCCCTCATGTTTACTCCCTTAAGTTTTGGGCAAAACTTGGTGTTCTATACACTAAATATTTCAAGAGCCAAATATTAGCATTAATCTTATTGCTGTTTAGCCAAATTTGGCAGCTTTTCTTACTCTCCTGAGCACAGATACAAGGAAATAGCATCAATAGTTTTAATGGGGTGGCTTTGAAAGAAAAATGCAGTGGAAGTATGTGTTTAAAAGGGAGGCTATCCATAATCACCTAAGATTTGTAAACCATAACTGAAAGCCAAACACGAGACTACTCCCCACCCATTTGTAAATGCATTTAAAAAGCAGCTCTGTTTTGTATCTATTTTTTTACTCCAACAAAACCCACACATAATTACTTTGTAGGCAGAAAAGGAAATGAAAACACATTTAAAATCACTTAAGGACATCTGAACTGCTTTAGTAAAGTTACTATTTGATATACTTATTTCACTTTTTAGAGCACAGTTAATGTGACTGAGGGTAAACAATGTGTGTATTCTTATATTATACTGTTCAGTGTGAATGTCCCATACACTGTCATGTTGCCTGTACTTGGAACAGGTTAGATTGCAGGACTGCAAGAATACCAGCAATGTTAATTTGTTGAATTTGTCATTGGACAGATATTTTCAGCAAAAATTGTATGTGTGAAAGTAATAAAGAACAAGATTCTATTCTTGAATGCTGAAAAACACGGTCATTAATTAATACATTAAGACCGGTTGGCTGTTATTCCCATCTTTGGGAAAAACAGTGGGTGTATCAGCACATATTCATTGGCAGGAAATTAAATTTCTAAGAGAAGAAAATTAGGATAACTGTAACTCCTAGGGTTTGTTAATTCATCAGCACAGCAGGATGAGCTTGAATAGCAACTAGTGAGCACACGTTGAATCAGTGAAACCTGTGTAAAGAGTTTCAGTATTTACTGACCTCCAGATGATACGTGGAAATTTTGCTTCATCTGATTTAACTTTTACTGAGGTGAGAAGAAAAATTTGAGTTTTAAGTTCTTCCTATACACATCCTAAATTACAAATCTTACCTAATTAGTGACAGTGAATCAGATGCCTATTTTTGGTTACTATTATAATTAGCTACATGCAAAATAATTATTGAAAATTTAACATGCATCTAATGAAAACCTGTGCCTACCAGGCACACTCAGTTTACACATAGATTTTAGATCATAAGTGGAAAGATTTAAAACAGCTAGGATCTGTGTTTTAAAAATCAGAAGCGCTTACTGAAAACTGAAATGCCTACTCATACAGAAGAGTAAAAATATTCTTACCACCCTCCTCCAAACTATGTCATTAGCCATGTTTTCCTACCTATTTAACTTTTTTAAAGTTTCTTTAAACAGCATGTTACAGAAAGGATATCAGATGGACAGATCTTAAACAGCTTAGTTTTTACCTACTACAATAATAAGAAAGAAAAATTGTGATCCAAAATAAAAACAGCAACAGCAAAAAGACAAAAATGTGTAAAAAGAGGGAAGAAAATAAAAGAATGTAGTTGGTTATGGATACCTGGTGGCTGGTTTAACTGGGCCTACTGATGTGCTCCTTTAACATGCAATTAGATATTCTGCTGATGCCTTACAGAAATGTTTCAAAAAGCTTTTGCTTATGGACAACTCTTCTGGTAAAGCATGAGATACTGATTTATTTGTTTCTCTGGTTCACTTTTTAAACAGTAGCCAAACATATTTTGTTGCAGGTATGATTACTGGCCTGAAGTCAGTAATAATAAAAATACATATAGATTGCATTAAAATTAAGGTACTTAAGCTTCATTTAATTCAATGCTTTGCTCCTCTCATAAAATCACAGTTGATGTTGAGTAATGAGGAAGCCTCAGAAAATTATAAGGCAGCTGCACTCAGGGTAGCCTTTTAACTATTCGCTGTGTTGGGTGATTTCAACAATGTCATACATTCATATTATGAAATGCTTAAGATGTATATTTGGATTCCAAATCAACTTTAAAAACCATTCTGTTATTCAAATGCTTGAAAAATCATGCACATGCATCCAATGAATACTTACTTTACTTGTTGAGTGACTGTTTGGCATAAAACGACATCCTGTCCAAATGTTTTCTATAGAACTGCATCCAATATAGACTAGTCAGCAGCATTGGAACACAGGTCTTAAAATAACCAATACAGGCACTTCTGCAATGTAAGAGGCAGCCTTCTCTTGCATCAAGTAGGTGTGACAAAAAGATCCTTAAACTCTCAGACAAAAAAGAGAAATAGGATCAAGAGATTGCTATTTTCCATTTATTCTGATTTTTCTTTATCCATATCATTTGACCTTGGGGCATTAATTTTCCCTAAGATAAGAGCTATTACCAGCCTAATCATCAAGCAGAATTTAGGATCTCAGTTGCTCCCATAATAGTTTTGACTGCTTAAACTTCCACTGCAAGAAAAAATCGGAAAAAAATGGAATGTGGGATGCATATGCTGACCAGCTGATAAAATTATGGGTTGTGGCATGCAGTACTTTGCAGCTACTGCCCTACAATAGCCATTTCTGCTTCAAAATAAGAAATCATCCCCAGGAGACAAGCACACAGTTCAGGAGCAGTAGCTTGACTCCATTAGGTTGTCTTTCTAAATAAAAAGTTTCTGCCTTTAAATGCCTAAAAAGAACTGTGGTAGTTTCTGTAAGCAGAAACAGAAAAATGTTGTATTTGCACAGAAATGATGGTAGCTATTATTGCACAGCATTTTTAACATATGGAATCTGGAAGATTCCAGCTTGAGAGTCTAAAATATACACATAAAATAAGTCCCTTCAAGGAAGAAAAGTTAGCCATGGGTAGTCTCAAGCAGTAACATTTCTTTTGCACTAGTATCAAGGCTGGTTTAAGTCTTGACCAACAATACATCAATGCCAGCCTTGAATACTAAATACCTCCTATTTATTGCACAGAACTAAATGTCTACACTGTTATTTCATAAGAAAGATCTGTACATCGATATACAGAACAGTTTCAAGGCACTGCTCTGAATATATTCACATGAAGATTATTTATAAGGAAAAGCAGTCTATAACGAAAAAAGGTGCACATAAGAAAATGGTGCCAGATGCTCAAACAGAAGTTAAAATAATAATATTATAATGCTCAAATAATGCTCAAAGAGAAAATAATTTTTACAGTCATAAATCAGAAAAAAATTCTGACACTATCAGCCAAACACGCTAGTGAGCAAACCACAGTGAAACCCCATAGACAACTAAGCCTTGGAGGCCATGTGCCTATATTGGACGTGCAGCATATTCTCTGATGCTCTTGAGTATCAATACAGACAATATTTCCACCTTCCCATTTCCCTGTCCAGAGATCTCTCTATTGCAAAATACCATCTTCCTTTAGTCTTGGCGTCATCTCTAAATAACCTCTAGAGAAGTTTTTAGTTTAATGAGTAGAATGTATATTCAGGTGTTACGCAGTGGCATCTGAGATGGCATGCATAAAAGTGTGGTACTCTTTGTGTAAATGCACTTTATATAATAAATATGATGGATATTGCCAGTATCTTCTCTCAGCACGCTGCTCTCATCTGTCACAGTTCAGTGAAAAGGTGCCAAGTGAGCGAGAACAGTAAGAACTGCTCATACAACCATCACTTCACTGGACGAAGAAGGTTTCTTAGCACTATGATTAGATTTTTCTGAGAAGTTCTTTTCTGAGAATATTCTTGAGTTTTGTCTAATGTTCTTACATCTGTATTTACTTCCTGTTTATTTGTATCTTTCAGGTAATAAGAAAAAAAAGTGGTTTTTAAAAGTCCTCAAAGTGACACACTGCTATTGTAAGAATTTAGGTTGTAATTCCAGTAATCTTTGTTTATGCTTTACTCGGAGCATTATTTCAAGTTAGGGGAAGTTATGAAGTATCACAACACTCTGGTTCATATTATTTTCTGAGGATTGAGCTGTGATAATCTGGGGAGTTTATATATAATTGATGAGTGACAGCTGTAATGTGAACTGCAGATTTAATAATCATTTCCTACCTTATGTCTTCCCTGAAATGCTACTGTATGCTGCTTATACAAGTGACTGTGCGATGGACTGGAAGACAGCAGTCTCTCAACATCTACTAAAATGAGTCAGCCAGAGCCAAAGCACAATTGCTTTTACCAGGGAACAGAAATAATTCTGAAGTACAGAATCTTTAATAAGACTTCTCTTGTGTGTTGGGTTTTTGTTGGTTTGGGGTATTTTTTTCTCTTCTGTTTGATATTCTCTAAACGTACCACCCCTTTCTGGAGGCGAAATAATAGGAATGATCCCACTCAGTATACTTTGCTGACAGGAAGAACTTCAGACTGGGGAGGATGCTGAATCCACTGTGCTTAAGTTCCCAATAGCAAGATTTACGAGTACATCCTTGAGATAAGGCAACTCCCTATTTTCTATGTAGAAACTGCTGCTCTGAGTTTCGCAATCTTTCCATGCATTGACAGAAGCTGAACTGGGGTTGGATTCCACTTTGGAAACCAAGCAATAAAAATTGAGGAGCTGCAAGGCTGGCAGTGATCTAAGATTCTTGATCTCAATAAGCCTCAAGAATAAAAGTCTAGACATTTAAGTTTTTCTATCCAGAGTCAAAGGATAACAAAGGATGACAGCAGATAGCAAAGAATTATTGGGGTGTTGTTTTTTTTGTTTGTTTCAGATCAGCACATTTAAGTGATCAAAAATAGTTACCTCAAAACTTTAGTTGATATACTTTTTTACCATCAGCTACTGCTGAAGTAAATTATAAATAGGACAGTAAAAGCTTGTGTTTAGCATTTGCATAGGCAGTTAGTGTTGGCACTAGTCACTGAGTATTGGCAACTTATCTTTAAGGAGGGTGGTCCTAGAACCATCACCCAAAATATACTTGAGAGTATATATAAAATGCTGAGCCTCATTTACATTAAAAGCACAGACATCCAAAGAAATCAAATGAATGTCCTGTAAGGGAAACTTAAACAGCAGTCTGATAAAATCACTGGACAACAATAGGTAAATGTGTATTTATTCTTTGCATTTATGCAAAGCTTTTTTGAGCTATTTGAGCTTTCTTTCTCTCAACTAAGCATTCGTGCTTCTCTAATCACAATTATGACAAAATCATATTTCTTTAAAATCTTTCCTAAAGCCATATCAGAAGCTTTTCAGTTGCAGTTTGCTTCCACTGAATCCAGATTACTAGGGGTGCTTTTTAATGGAAAAAACCCCACTGTTTTAAACAGGTACACTGGCAATTTCACTGCAATTAGGACATAAGAAATTCTGGAATAATTTAAAAAAAAAGCTAACCAGAAAAATTGTAAGAGAAGAGAAACCAGATTGTCCTTTATCTTACTCCAATTGACTCTGCTGAAGTCAAGGAATCTGTGCAGTGTAATGAAATGATGAATCAGACCTAGTGCCTTTCTCCATTGCAAATTTAATGTTACGGAAAATGATATTAAAGTATAATATCCATACTTTAGGGCTTACCAGAAAATGACTCATGATAAACACTGGGTTTTTTGAAATGGTATTAAAAAATAAATTTAACTTCTCTCTCTTCTCCTTCAATATTTCAGGGTATAATTTAAGAACACATCCTTCATTGTGTTCAATAATTCTTCCTTGGGAGTGGGAATTCAGAACTTTAATGGCAACTTTTACATTCATGCATAAAGTTATGAAGGAAACTTGAAGTAAAAGTGAACATTTCTGAATACAGAAGTAAGGTAGCACAAGGAAAGGCATGTTTCTCTTTCTGAAATTGCCTTTGAGTACGGCAATTTAAGTGACATGAAGGATATTTCAGCTTTTAGAAACTGAATTTCACTTACAGATTATTAACTGTCTCGGTACGTCTTTGTTATAAATGTCCATTTACCTCCATATTGAAAACATTTTTATTGGCTTAAACCTGTGTCAGTTCTTTTAGATAACTTAGAAAATAAACTGTCAAAGAATGTAACAGGAGGACCGGCTGTCAGATGTCAGTCTGCCTTTGACGAGCCCAGTGGCAATGAGGAGAAATCCACTTTGCTCAAAAAAATCACACAACGAATCAACACCCTCCTCCAAAAAATTAAACCAAAAAACCAATCCAAAACCAAGCCACCAAAACCATCATCAAAAAACTCTGCCAGATTTTTTGAGGGTGTCATGTTCTGACTTATGGTGAGATACATGTTTATGATACTCAGCTAAATAGAAGTCATAAAGCCTTCTCCTTTCCCAAAGTACTGCATCAACTATTGTATTCTGTACTTGCAGCCCTGAGAATATGTATCTCCAAGATTTAGAGAGTTTAGTGCTTTTATTAAGCCTCTGTCATGGTTTAAAAGGGAAAGACATAGACAAAACGACTTGAGATACCTCAATAGAAAAAATGCACTGAAATCAATACACATTAAATTAATGTCAGCCACATAGCAGTAACAATTTTCTTTCTACCATCACTAATGCCTGTTTCAGAAATAGTTCAGCTTTATTTTTTTTATTTCTTTCTTCTTTTAAATGCCAAGTTTATTAACTTTAAAAATTAAATGCTCTTCAGCACTGTCACAGATCAATTGGTACATTCAGGTAAAGTGCTGGAGCAGTGGGAATGAAAAATCAGTCAGTGCAAAAAGTTGCAGAGGTCATTCCATCACTCCACTACCAAAACTCACTGTCCCATGTAATGTGCTGAAGAAGCATTTGCAGCTGAAGAGAATTTCTCTTAAGGTCACATCCCTTTCTACTGCAGTAATGTGGGAAAACTCGACAATGACAGCACAAACCACACAGAGGTGTAAGCTGATAGAAGCAACACTGCGGGTTACATCTTCTGTTTGTTCTTCCCTCCTGACCACAACCCTAGGCATTCTCAGGAATAGGCTGAATGGTGCATTCAGTCTTGGTATTGGATCTATTTCCCCATGTAAACTACACTGATTTTATAAAACAAACACACAGCAAGAAAAGAAATTTCCATGACAACATATTGCAGCAACTAAACTTGTACTTGGAACCACTTCTCATTTTAGTTCTTAAAATCAAAAATGGTCTCTAGACTGTACTGGTCTAACTACAATCATTATTGGTCCAAGATACATTGTTAGAAACATGTGAACTGAACATAGGGAGCTATCCTCAACTGCAGCACCTTCAGTACTTTGCAGTTACTCTTAACTCTGATTTCAAAGCATCATCCCTTCTGCTGGAGATCCAGTGCTGACTGATTCAGCAAGCAATGCCACCTGCAGCTTAGCTCTCAGTTCAGTAGTGCTATCAGGTACCTGGCTGAACCAGAGCTCCTCTTTCTGCTTTTCTCAATCTATACACAATCCTTCTTTCTATTCCTGTAAGCATTCCACATGCCTTTCTATAAAGACATAGAACACATAGAACACATCCCTCCTGAAGTCCACTGTAAAGCATAACTTGCCCCTCTACAGTATTACACAGTTTCCTTTTGAGATTCTCTCTCTCACCAATACTGTGCTGGCTCAGTGCCACAAAAGGAAGGAAGATGTAAGAAGCAAGTGTTGTCACAGATCGCATAGCAAGAGCTGGAGGATTGCTTTAATTCTGTGGGGCAGGAATGGAACAGAAGCATTGCTACCACACACTCTCAGAAGAAAGACCAGTTGGTATTAAACAGAAGCCTAACTGAAAAAGTTCTGAAATATAAATATATATATATTTCACATTCAAAGCTGCATTTTATTAGTTATAGAAAACCTGTAGTATTCCTCTATGCAAACTTACCATCCACAGGGGTTATCATCTGACTTGAATTGCAGAATGAATTTTGCATGATGATGATAAAACAGAAGAAATTATGATAGTGCATTCCATTTCTTTAGGAACAGAAGAAATGCAATCAAAAAGGTTTGATTTCAGGTTGCTGAAACCTATTTTAGGTTTACAATGCCTGCAAATCTATCCATTAATCCTTAAAAAGAAGCTGCTGTCACCTACCTTTTACTATGAAAATCTTCTGAAACCAGTCCTTACTCCAAATCCTGACATAGATACTTTGAATAATTTATGGTTTGTTTAATTTTTTTTTAAATTACTTTGATTTGTTGTGAAAAACTTCTGTAAGTTGTAAGAATTCCTAGATAATGTAGAGATGTCACATAGTACTCAGATACCGACATATACTGAATATCACCGCTAACAGATTGACTTATTTGATTGCAGATATTAATCAGGAGACACATATCTTTGAATCTGACTAAATTGTTTGATTACTGCATGAAAAGCAGACTGTAAATTTAAGTGCTTTGTCCATTTCTTATAAGAAATAAACCTTTTTAGTTGCTTAATTCAGACACTGATCAAACAATTATTTTAATTCAGTATAAAAATCAGAGAGGCACTAATCAAAAGTAGTTAGTTAATAACAAAAGAACAGACAAAAGCCCCTGGAATGATAACATGGTTAAAGAGTTGTGTGAAAACTGTCATACTATTTTAAAAGAAGTCAAATGCTTGATGTATTTTTTAAAAAACACTTTTCTTTATTTCAGTCAATATTAATCTCTAATTGATGAAATAAATGCTACTGATGCTTCTCTTTGAAATGAATGGACACAAAAATGTTCAAAAGGAATCCTTCATAGACATCACGTGTGGCCACATCAGAAGCCTTGAGAAGTTAAACTACATCGGAGTGAGAACATTAATAGAGGCCTAAAATAGAGGCATTGATCTGTTGAAACCAAATGTAGACCAAGTATCAAAAGAAAATCATGCTAAAATTATTTCCTTTTTGAAACACACACATCTATAATATTGGGATATTTTCTGAAAATTTATTTTGAAAGACTTATTATATTTTTTAAAAAATTAAATTCTCTAAACATGAGAATTCTGCTATAATAATACCATTAGGTCTGTTAAAGCATATAAAATAAGTCCTTATTCTAGATGGTATAATGACATACATAAATAGCATTTGGACATAGTCAGGATTTATGTTTTCTAAAGTGACTGTTGATTGTAATGTTCAGTATGAGACAGGTTGTATAAGCTTAGTTTTTAGTGCTTTAGTTCTGAAAATTAAAAGGTTTCTCTAGTCGAGCTTATTCACTATTCAACCTCTGAAAATGAATCCTATGAGTTTTACTAACATTCACTAACAGAATTGGTCAAGGAGTTGTAAAATCCCATTTCACAGTACAGCCAGGTCTTTCTGAACTCATGCACCAAAAAGCCATGTTTTAAAATGTTAGCTCCTTTGAGAGCTGTCCACAGAGACTGCCTCAGAAAGTCAAAGTAGTAGAGCACTGTAAGGCTTTACAAAGATGGGTGTCTATATTTCAGTGATACATTCAGAGGAGCAAAACTACAGAAATGTAGTTTGCTATTAGAACTATGCATGAATGAGGTATTAAATTGATAGCAGTATAACATTTTGAAGGTATGAAACAGTAGAGGATTGAATTTCATCCATTTTTAGTTCCCACTAACCTGAATCAGGTTGTACCAATTAGATAACACTTCATCAGCAGAAATTATACTTGATAACTGTATCAGTCACTTAAAAAACAACAACCCAAAACTTGACCTCGATCTCTTAGCTCCTAAATTTCTAATTTACTTCATCCCACAAACCCCCCTGAGTCCCATTTGCCATTTATGCCAGGACCACCATCTAATTAAAGAAGGGCATGATCTTAACAGAGTACTCAGGGTAACTGTCCTATAATGGCCCCCTACTTCTTCTGCGCCTTGTGTTTTGATAATATTCTAAACTATTCAGTATTGTAATTGCTTTTCTTCAATGCTACCTTTTCCACAAAGACATAAAAGAGGAACCATTAAATAAAATTGTTCCAGTTGTACAGAGAAGAGTTTTTTCTTTCTCTTTTTCTTTTTTGCTTTTCATTTAAAAAAAATATCAAGGAAAGTCAGGCAAGGTTGGGTAAGTCCAAAGCTTCTGAATGAATTCAAGGGTGAATTTTCTCAGCCCTGTTCTGATCTTGCCAATTTTAGTTGCCTAGTTAAGCAACCCTTCAACAGTTCAGGCACTGTGGGTACACAGACTGTTGCCCTCCCCAGCAAGCAAGTCCTTCTGAAACTTCCAGTTTCAGGTTCTTCAGAGACAGCCTCTTTACCACCCCCTTGACACCAATACACTTCACACTTTCATTATACTTTGCAAGTGCTTTCTTACATAGACAGGAAAAAGAGGACAACAATATTAGACAGTTCTTAACAAGGCATTTCAGTTTTTCACAGTGGGAAGTAATTTATGGAAAATAGTTTTCACTTTCCTCTCTGTTCCATATACAGAAGAGAGATATCTATCAAGGTTCTGCAGAAATGTGTGAATTCTTTTACTGAATCATACCCTTTAAAATACAAGCATTGACACCCACCCAAACAGCAGCAGCAAGAATTCTTAGTATTATCGAATTATGAGTTCAAATGAGAGCTTTCATCCAGCAGTTTCCAACAAACATGCTGATGAAGTCTCATAGAAAATTTGCTCAAAACTACACAAATGTGGAATTCCATGGTCTCTACTATACATTAGATGTTGGTTTAGGCCCATAGTGAAAATGATCAGTTTACGTGACCCACAAGACACCTTGATTAGATATCCAGAGTAAACACATGAAGGGAGGTATTAGACTGAATACTTTTTAACAACAAAAGCCTTTACGGTAACCTTAGAAGTTATTCTTTCTTGAGGATAACGATTCAATCCAAACCAGTTTTTTTTCTTTTATGGTACACAAGTCTACTGAATGGAATATAGAATATTCTCTGGTGAAGCAACCGGTTTCCGTGGATACAGCTAAGATTACACTTCCGCATATATTTTTCTTGCAATTCAGAGCTTACAGGAGCTCAATGTGCCTTATTAAGTTAAAAAATGCAGCAAAGAAAAGTAAATGGAGCATTCTAAAGCAAGAAGTCTTATGAGGACTGCTGCCCTTTGAGAATATTAAAAAAGGGGCACATACAGTAATAACTGTATTAGAAGCTTTTAATGTGAATATTGGGAGGATACATGCAATTCTAATAACTATTTTGAAACTATAGTATGGATTTCAATATTTTCCCTCTAAGATTTAAAATATTTTTATCAATATCTTGCTAAAATCCAGAATAGCATGTTACATGGTAGATTCATTTTTCTTGATACAGGTAGACTATAACATACTGGAGTAAAAAATGTTTATTTGTGAGATTTTTAATTTAAAGGAGGATTTAAAAAAGATAACTGGCACTGAATGATTTTTTTAATATCTATACTGAATACAAGAAAGCAACAGTTAGAGGTACCCAGTCAAAACTTTTTCATTACTGTACAGTTCATAGACTCCCACATATTTCTGCATCTCATCATTGCTCTAGAATATAAATATTTCTTCAGCTACAAATATAACCATGATCTTTAAATGATTCAGTTACTGCAGCTTCAACAATTAAGATGTCTCCTTCATTAAACAACTTGAAGTAAGCTCTGTTATTATAAGAATTGTTAACCTGTAGGACTTGGCCCTATGAAGCGTACAGAGGTATTCTAGTGATATCTTAAGCAATTTCCTGTAGATTCTTGAATCCAAATAACAGATTCCAGAATTTTACTTTAAAAAAAAAAAAAATCTATTGTTTTAGCTTTTAGTGAGACTCAACACCAATATGAAGAAATTCCTATTCAAGACACAATGCAAGCACTTAAGTTAGAAACTTACGGCTTCACAAAAGTTTATATCCTCTTATTATGGATGTTATTATGATCAGTGATACTGATTTACATTAAAAGTTCACTGTTGCTATTACCTCCATTTTGTGTTTAAAGAACAAACATCTTTCTGCCCAGTTTATATTTGTTCAAAAAGTCTGCAATGTTGAACTATTTTTATGATTTTATAAACTGAAATATATTTCCTGAGTTTGTCTGTTTTTTCCCTAGTTGAATCTCTCTGAAGACACTCCCAAACTTCTATGCAATCTACCGCATCAGGTTCAGTTACTATGCCACAATTCATTTTTGCCTGTTTGCAGTGTATTGTTTGCTGATTAATGAAGGAGACAGCTCTGTAAGACTACGTATCTGCTGAAAGGCTATCGGAATTCTTGATCCTCAGTTCTTATTCCAGAGAATGTCATGATAAAATTCAGTAGTGATCAAATTTCTGTTCTATCATTAGGGCTCCCTTATCTATATAAACATTTCATGTTCTACCTTTCACAATGCCTAGAGGTTCAGAATAGTTTTATTCACTTTTTTGCCACTTCTATCTTGAATCTTGATCCCAGCTGGTTGTTTATAGCTAGCCAGGGGCTTGGGTTATCTTGTTTTGTTTTGCTTCATTTGTAATTTCAAATCCAACTTTGTTACACTTCCTGCACTGAATACTGACAAATCAAAATGAAGTAATAAGGGAGACACAAGGCATGAATTTTAATACATAAATAAATAAAAAAGCTTGTGGACTTCTACTTGTAGGTCTCGATTGTTATTTTGTTCGTAAAAGTTCACTTAACTTCAAACTGCATTAAAAAATCTCTCATGTACACATTTGGTGAACACTTTGCAGAAGCTATTTATATTTTAAGGAAAGCTTTGTTTGCTTGTTTGGAGTGGACAACATAACTTGTATAGTTTTACTTGCCTTCCCTAAGTATGAAAATACACATATACTGATCATTACCATACATCTTTTTCTGGGAGAAAATACAAGTCAAGAAACATACTTGCTTTATAATAAATTCTAAATGACACATTTAGTAGACAAAAATTGTAACGTTTTAGAATACCTTACAGTTTTTTAATGGAGTGTAATTAAAAAAAATCCCTTGCTTTCAAATTAGACTTACTAGAGTTAAAATAGTTCTTTACTTATCATTTCCATACTTGAAATTAATCATTCTGTACTAGGACATCTGAGAAATATTTATTTCATTGCTGCTGGTAAATGTGAAATACAAACCTAGATTACTAACATAAACATTAATTTTGATGCATTGCATTTTAATTCCTTCATTGGTATCTTATTAATCATACTGCAAATTAAATGCATCAAAGCTTATAAATGATGCTGAATAAATTTTAATACAACAGTAGTACTGCACAAGTCTTAGCATTACCAGTTCACTGGTAATTAAAATACATATCATGTATGATAGATTGTATAAATGACATTACAATTTATTATATTAAATAGTTAATATATTCAAATTTCTCAAAACATTGTTTTTAGAACAGCAATTTATTTTGTTCTTTGACACAGTTGAAATGACTTATTCCCCATTTTTACTGTTCAGTATTAATTATAAAAATTGCATTTATCTGATTGTCTCTTCAAAGCTAAAGAAAAAATATTTTTACAGGATTAACATGCATCTTTCCAAAATGAAGACTTCAGGAAAATGGCCATGTTCCTAGTGGAGTTTTGAATTCTCAAAATTTACCTTTTGTCACTAATAGCATTTGCATTAAAAATGTTGTGACTACTTCAGGCTATGAAGATTTTGATAGAAATTTTGCAATTTCTACTTTCAGTTCTACTTTCATTCAATGTTTAGGTTACAGAATGGTAGAAAAAAAATAAATCCTTTTCTTAATTGAGCATAATAAGGATACACATCAGTGAAATAACCTATTAAATTCAAACAAATATTTGAGGACTTTGTGCCTCCTGTGTTTCTCAAACACAGCTTTATCATCATCACTGTGAAATTACATTCAGTCTGCTACTAAATCCTCCCTTCTGAAAACAGAAGGTTTTATATTTTCTCTTATACACTAACCTGAAAATTATTAACAAACCTTAAGTCATTGGAAGAATTAAAGTAGCTCATTTGGTAGATTATTCCCCCACCCTCCCCCTTGACCTCACACAACCTAGATTGCTCTTCATGCTCACTGTAAAACAGTTATTGCCCATCTATGCATCACTAATATTTTCTATAGTCCTTCTGTTTTGATTCAGCTCTGTCTATACCCCACAGAGCATCTCATTTTATTTGCAGCACCTCACATAGTCTTTATATACCAGTGTGCCAGCTAGACGCACTGGGTGTATAAAACCATAAAATGTAGTGTTTCTCAGTAGAGTATTAATGTGAGCTGTCCCCTATCCCCTAGACATTACTTGTCATGAAATTTGTAGGAACTTAATTATCTTTGAGACTTCTGTCCCTCTGTCAAATCTGGTTGAAATTGGCCAAGAGATTCAACGTTTACTGAAGGGAGCAAGGGAGACCAGGCAGACCATGCTATCACACAAATACTGTTTCCTTAAGACACAAGGCTGAAATCCTGGCACAGCAAATAGTTGCAAGGAAACAGTCTCATGAATATACCAATTAAATCACAGGCAAGTGATTTGTTCTGCATGTGTTATCATAAATATGCTGCTTTACCTTTTGCAAAATCTTATTTAACTGCATTCGCGTTAAAAGAACAATTTCAGTCTGAGTTTTGTTTTTGTGGAGCACTGAGGAGAAAATGTTTTCTTATCTTCAAATGTTATTAACTGGAAATAAGTGTAACCTATGCTTTGAGGTCCTTACTTCAATTTAGATAGACAATTAGATATACAATACCAAAAAGAAAGAGAGAACTTTGTAGCAGAGTTTGTTCTCCTGGTGCCTCAGGTGACTACAGCAGACTTCCTTCTGTGTTCAAATGATTAAAAACTACAATATCCTTCAAGCCATTTTTAGAAAGCTACTTATAATTGCAGTATCAAGTAACAGAACTTCTTAAAAATTAGCTTATGAGATTTACATAGGATTGTGCATTTTATACTAAGGTGTGTCCTCATTTGCAATAGTTATTCTATTTTTATCAAGGCTGGAAACTTACAACAGAGTAAACCAAATTCTTCCTTCATATAACTGGATACGTGAAGAATTTAAATCTTGGACATTTCCACTAGCTTCTGGTACAGATACACATCACTTTAACTCATAGCAATGTGTCATTCTGCTCTGTCACAAATCTATCCTTCAGGACAATCCTGAAAATGAAATGCTTTATGCTGTGATGTAAAAAAAACCAAAACCCAAACCCTTTGGTTAGACATTTGAAAAGGACAAAAGATGACAAAAGAACATAACAACTTTTCTTGTATCCAGATGTTGCAAGCAACTATACTCATGAAGTTTTTACAGACAGAAGGAACTTTAGTGCTTTTACTCACATGGGACCCATGAGAAAGTTTGTGATTTAGCCACTGATGGTTTTTGCAGTAGTTTGCGTATAGGAAGATGGGAAACAGTTCACAGCTTGAACAAATATTTCTTTAAGGGATAAATGACCTCAAAATTAAAGGCATATAACTATATTAAGTTTAGCTCAAAAGCATCTGCAGAATCATGCACTTTAAAGGGCTTATTTAAATGTTGTTTTATCTTCCACTTACGAAACATTACTGAGAGGAAGCCAGAGTGAAGCAAAGAACAGAATTCAGATTTTGGGCACCCCCATGCCAAAAAAAGACAAGGAAAGGGAAAAACCATAAATGCAAATTAATTTTCTTTTCCCTAGTTTGTATTATTCAGTCATGCAGAGATTTTATCAATTGAAACTATACTGTATGAGATCTACAGGAGCCACTCAGAAAATGTCCTGATCTTTCAACCACATATTTGCATTGGCATCAGATTTTCAGAGGTCTGAGATCGTATAATGCTGGTTAAATTATATTTTCATAATCACTAGAAATCTGCATAATTTCCTTTTGTTAAATGCCTACTTCAGCACATAGTGTGCTGTAGGCAACTCATTGTTCACCTCTGATAATAAGCTTTTGTTTAACAACATTGTTGTGTGTTTTTGTTGAAGATGTATCCAGGCAGAAGACCTTGGTGTGATGCGAGAGGATGATCCTGTAGAATGCCCTTGCTTAACTAGAGCCTCACAGTCAGGATGTTAATTGGCTACAGAGGGTAATGTATACAGATAAACGGAAACAGTTTCCTCTATTTAATGAAAAATGTATGTGGTAATTAAACTCAATTTAAGAGAATAAACATCGAAAGTTTTAGTAAAATAACATTTTTGCAAAAGACCAAGCACATAAAGAAATACCTAAAGGTCAATTTACTTTAGAATAATATGTTATCTTCACCAGGCTGTCACCAGACAACTTGGAATACATTTTTCTTTTCCGAAACAAAACTTCTGAGAGATTTAATAATCAGCTCCTGGAAGCTAAAGATGAAAACCAACCAGACTAAACTAACAGTAGAAAATATGTATCTTTTCAGAAATCCAAGATTTCTGGGAACTTACACAGAAACTGAAATGCCAAAAATCAGAAAATCACAGATAATCAGAAAAACAGGCAGCTTTACTCCCGTATTTCCTGTTTGAAAGCACTGACTTCCTTTTTACCTGCATAACAACAATTTACATGTGCCGTGGTTTCCCAGGCTGAAAGTCAAAACCACAGCACTGCACCAGCTACTAAGAAGGAGAAGATGACTGCTACTGCTGAGCCCAGGACAATATGTCATCTTCTTAATTTTGAACTTTTCTAGCAAATTCCAGAATCAAACCTAAGGAACTCGTTAAAATGCAGAAAATGCTGTCTTTAATCTCATGGATCTCGGTCTTTCAGTGCACCATGATCTACTTCAAGTTGACCCAAAGGATCTCTGTCTACACAATTACCTGTATAACTGCAAATACAGGAAACAGTAAATTGAACAAAATAATAAGCAAATATTTTAAAATCTGAATTTACTTTTGAACTTTGGAACTTATGTGATTGCTGAGTAGAAATTTGAACTCAAGCTATGGATAAACTATAGTATCTCTTTTTATTTTTTTTTTTGCACAATATGATCAATGGATGAATCAATACACATTTTTCATCCAGAAATTAATATCAGGAAGGTTCTATTAGCAGCACACATGTTTTGCAGTAAGATCATTTCATTCAGAAGAAATCAGTATTCCACACTCTAACACTGCAAGTCCTATATTTCACTTAAATGATACAAAATACTATCAGAACACGTCTCTTCATACATGAAAGTCACTAGGGTAATCTACATTAATAAAAGCCTTAAGTTAGGTTGTATTTCATAATGACATAAACATAACAGAGACAAATTTTATCTAGCTTATGTTGTGCTCTACACACACTATAGCCTGCAGCACAACTGACTGATGTTATTTATCTATGAAAAATGTAGGTACTTGATTTTGTATAAAAGCTTAACATCTATCTTTTATCAAAGATTTTTAAACTATCTAATATAGACTGTTATGTAGATACTATATTTTAAGTATTAAGTCATTTTTTAACCCTTTTATTGAATAACTGCTGAACGTCTAAGAGACAAAGTCATTAATGACACTGTTCAAAATGTGTTCAGAGTACAGACATATGGAATGTTAAAGAATAAACCAGAACTTACTCACTTAACACATAAGTGAAAAACTTATCTAAATGTCAGAGTGACTATTGCAGATGTCATACCAACTTTCCAATTAACTTCTAAAAGGTTGACATGAGGATTTCTGAGTTTCTTTTTTTTGTTTGACCTTTGCAATTATTCTGCCTCCTTTTTTTCTTCATTCCTCACTTCCTCTTCATCTTTCTTTTTTGAGGGAACAATGAAATAGAAAAATACCTTCCCTGAGGACAGCAGATGGAGACTTGAAGCTCCTTGAATTTCACTTGAGTCAAACTCTGGAACAGGATTATAGTTTTGGTCAAGAGGGAAATGTTGGGGAAGACTATCAAGCCCGTCCATGTAGCACATTGAAAGACTCTTTCTCTCCACTTGACTCTGCTAATCCTTCCAGCCATTGTTGGTTTTATGCATAATTTTCACACCATGATAGACTTTAAATTGAAATGCTAATATAAATTTGAAAAATCAATACAAAATTTTAATATAAAAATAGTTTTCTACAAAACATCAAAGAGTTTTGTAAGATATTGTGGTAACTGTAATTTCCCTGCCGGACTGTAACCAAGTGTGATTGACAGTACTTTGATTTTAAATTATATCATCCTATCCTTCAAACAGCTGGAAAAACTATTTTCTCACCTAAGAGCAGCGCACCAGTATCTGAAGCTAATCTGAATTTTATTATACAGTTTAATTCTTAAATTGTCCTAATGCTTTACTATGTTTGCAGGAAAAGAAGAAGTATTCCATAGAGCTAGTATTTTTCATTCTGTTTGTTCCATTATTCTTAAGTCACAATACATGTAAATTCCAACTTTTGTTTTTTTTTCACTACTGAAAACCCAGTAATAAGCCCAAACGGTAAATGTTTTATACCGACTTATTTTATGTGTTATGAAAGCAAGAAAACAAAGATTCAGAACACTGGTAAGCAGATAAAATAGTGGCCAATTCCATTTATTATAAGTAAATCTTCAAAAAGAAAAGCATAAGAATTTTCAAAGTGGATGTACATATCTACAAGGCAAATGCCTAAGGATAGTTTTTATAAGGGTACTTTAATCTGCAATCCTTGCTCTGTGCCATGCTTCAGAGCCACAGCAGATCTCATCCATTCAAAATTCAAAAATCAGAAAACATGATGATTCATAATCCTGATACATTAACTTGAGTTTTCAGTTTACTGATATAATTTGTTTTACTTCCAACTAAAGTAAACGCTGGAAAAAATTAAATGTCTCAGAGGAAGATGTAGATTAGTTGAAACATACATCCTCAATTTTATAGAGCCGTAAATGCTCTCATGCTAGGTAGTGGAAGATCAACTTCTTTAACATTTCCCTACATGCATAATAGAAATAAATAGCATTGTAGTTAAATCTAGCTAGTCTGAATTCCTAGAAACTCTTTTATCTAATTTTAGAATATTTTATTGTCTAATACTGAAATTTTATGAAGTTCAAGAGCATTATCTTTAATCATCGCACCAGATACACATCAAAAGTGCTCCTTCTGAAATCATAAATCTCTACATTTTTGCTCTTACCCAAGATTTTTCCTAGTGTGGAATTTTTACAGCTAAGAATATGCAATGTAGTTTTAAAGAGTGACAGCAGTGATTACGCTATGATCAACTGGATATGGAATGATTTTAGAAAGCAAAATTTGATGGAATTTATTATGAGGGTATTTATAAACCTTATACTTCTAATGCAATTAGTAGTAACTTCACAGTAATAGGCCCAAAATAACTAACACCACCCCTCCAACCACCAAACACCAGGATAAGTACAGGTAAATATTAAGTAGCATCATTTCAATTTTGTTTGCTTTAAATGATAGTCAAAATATATTCAAGACAGAACATAACAGATTCCTTTTCTAATGTTATTACCAACTACAGTTCAATAATACTTCTGAACAGTCCCATTCAGCCTTTGAGTCCCACATAACTTCTTTTGATTACATCCCTTTGCCCAGGATCAGATGTTACAAGAAAAGCAGAAATGGGTGAATGCATTCAACTATTTATAGCATAGAAAAACAAAAGCTGTTGAACAAAATGCTCACAAATCCTTTCCATTGCCTAGAATTCAACTTTCATATGGAACTGAAAATCACCACGGTAAAAACTTGTAAGCTATTCCATTCATTACTTAATACATTGTTACAGTGTTATCCTAGTTACTACTCAGACTGTGGTAGGTATGCAGCTCCTATCCCATAAATTAGGTAGCTTTTAAAACTAAAATGAGAAAAAAAGCTGAAAGTCCTGGTGAAGGAATACATCACACTTGACTGCTCTCTTACCAGAGGATACAATTTTCTTAATCTAAGAGAATTGTTAAAATGAACAAAAAAAATAAAAAAGCTAATGTCAGGAAGTCTCAGCTGGCTTCTAGCTATGATTCTGCATGTGTCTGGGACAGGTTTAGAAGAGTAAGAATGGTTTCAAAGATAAAAAGAAAACATAAATAGAAGTACGGGTAGTTTGTACTAATTCAAGCATTCTTCAAACACTGTTTATCTGTCACAGGCAATATTAGGACTGTTCTTCTAAAACATCTCTGTTTATAAGCCCCAGATTTATTGCTTCTATTTCGTGCCTGCACCCAAATTGTAAGTGAAAATATTGCTTATAGAGTTCTTTGTAGTTGCTGATGACACAGAGGCAGCGCAAGACAATGTTAGAACAGATTTCTGTATTTCCCATTCTCACACTCAACATGAAATACAAAGACCATGTTTCTTCTTATGCAACAGTCAAAATCATACCTTACCTAGACAAGTCAAACTTGAAAAAATAGATGGGAGGGTCTTCAGGAAAGAGCTGGGAAGGTGTAGAGACAATCGTGTTCTGTGCAGAGAAGTGGGAGGAACACACACAGCTTCATCTGGGGGCAGCTGATGGGCTGCTGATGGGGGTTTGTAAAAAATTGTCCTATATTTATAAAGAAAAAGTTGACCAATCTATGCTATGAGTTCCTTTGCTAACCAGTTTGGTGAATGAATTGCTTGCAATAAATTGAATTGGTTTTGCATGATAGTTGCCATCTTCTCTATGCCCATCTGTTGTAGATTGTAAATGAAAAACTATGTATGATTTTTAAAATATACTAATTATTTGAAGTTGTTGAACACAAAATGGTGTCATGGGAAAAAAAAAGAGATATTTAGGGCATGAACCATAGAAATAACTTTTGAAATGTCAAATTACATATTTAGACAGTAAGAGCATCTCACACAGAATATAACTGCAAATTAGTTAAACATTATAACTGCAGGGACATATTTACAGCTTATAATATAAAAGTAAATTATGACTTTAAAGAACCGTACTGACTTATCTGTGAGGTTTTAAGAACATTACTGGTTTATGTACAGTCTGGCTACATTAGGATTTCATCAGAGTATCTGAATTTTTAACAATCAGGCCTGTGGCACAGAATTTTATATTGGATAGCTGCAAAGGGTATAAATTGTGACGGTTAACATTTTTGGGGATTGATGTTAAAAAACATTTGGCAGATTGCTTTCACTGCATTAGTAGAAAAGTAAAAATAAATGACAAGCAAAGGACACACAGATGCCTGAAAATGAGTGAAGGGAGCAGAAAAACGAATGGAGAAAATAATAGAAGATGAGACACTTCCTATACAGCTAGTAAATGGGGGAAAATAAAAAAGAGACAAATTGATGAGGAAACCCCCTACAAATCGGGGTCAAACAGAGCCAAAAGACAAAACAAGAAGCTACTATTAAGAGGTATAAGAGATTTTTTTTCTGTTACTCAAGGAAGTTTAAAAGCTAGCAGAATGGAAGCATTTCAGAATGATGAGCTTGGGACTATTGTCAGCAGCATGATTAAGAGTTACATGCCCATACAGTAGCCAGCATGTTTTACATAATAGGGTTCAGCATCTACTCCCATTGTTGTTAAAATCAGTCTTCTATAATGCATTCAAATTACTGAGTTATCCATGTATTTTTTTAAGCTATTAAATAAGTGCACTTCTGAAGCAAAAAAGCTCAGTATAAAAGCAAAAGTTTTAGACTTACTAGCTTTGATGAGCTGGCAAGAGCTATTCAAACCTACGGAAAAACTCCTATCTTGGATGACACTAAAAACCTCCAAACACTTTAGGGCTTCATTTCTCTACAATTAATACTATAATGACAAGTTTAGTTCATAATATTACAAGTTATAAAAAGATCTTACTTGATTTACAGAACATAAAATCTGTAACTACTCAGCAACCACTGCAAAGAAAATGTCTGTACATTGGGTCCAATGTTTCTTAATAAGTGCCTTAGACTTAATCAATAGCTATTTTAAGGAAACAAGTAATCCTTAAAGAAATATGCATGCACTTATAACGCTTAGGGACAAGGCATAACATTTAGATAAATCATTAGATAGGGAGTAAATAGAGCTCTCTATATGTTGATTAAGGAACAACCATGCCTTCAAATATGGTGGTGTTATTCGTGGAGAAAAACTTAAATGAATCAAGAATGGGCAATTCAGCTTCTAAATGGAATGCCAAAAATAACACTAATGATCAGATGCTTGAAAGTGTATAAACAGAAAGATTTTTAGTTTATTTCTCAAATAAGTATAAAGAAGGTAACATGACATGTAATTAAAATATAGCAGAGTTGAGGTTATGAGTAAGGTGGAAATTTGTTTGAAATACATTGCTCTTTAGCTGTTTCTGAAACTGACCGTATGTGGATAGAAACACTCACTGTGGAACATATTTCTGATCTAAAACTTGTGCTCCCTTGATATACAGCCAAATGATAGTTAAACAGTGACCTTCTGAAAACCATGCCTTATTAAATTGTGAGCAAAAAAAATGAGACAAAATACTGTTAAGACAGCAGATCAGGGAATGGCACTCTAGCCTTCTAATGGAGGAAGTCAGTACTGTAATAAAAAGAAACCAAAAAAGAAAAGACAGAATTTTCCTTAGAAGACTGTCACCATTTTATAAAAGAAAGTTGAAATGATCATTGTGCATAGCATTAAGAAGTCCATCTGGGAAAAGAGATCCCATTTAGCCAAAGCAGAGAGGCTGAAGAAAAAAGAAAAAGGAGATTGGGTGTGAAATCCAACCGCCTTTGAAGTCAATGGGAATTTTGCCATCGATTTCACTGGGTCAGGATTTCATGCAAGGTGGATGCAGACTCTGCTTTGTGATATCCATACTGAATTGAGGTTTCTGGTTTCAAAAGCTGTATTAAAGTCATCCCCACATAAAACTAATGTAGCAGAGTACAGAAGAAAGCCCATTATTTTTTTAATGAGGGAAAATGAAAATATTACAGTTAAAACCTTATTGTTAAGATAATTAAGCATGGACAGAAGGAAAGAATACACATTACAGCGTTTACCTCCTGTATCTATTTCATTTTTTCTCTTTCAGTTTTCCTCCCTGAACACTCTTATGCCTCCCTGCTTCACTCCTTGTACTCGCTTCAATGCTTGGCTGCAGTTCCAGTGGGGAAAGTGAGCTGACAAAAGCATACTCACATTTTTGTGCAATATAGCCCCTTGAGCTCCACTTTTAAAGTTTTGGGTAAAGTTTGCTATACACAGGTTTATCTACATATACATATAGTATGCATTTTTCAGTAGAAAAAGTCTCAGAAGCTTATTTTGTTATTAATAAACCAAATTCAGATGCAACAAATAAGAAAATGCCAACTTTGAGGTGGAATTTGATTTAAACAAAGAGCATTTAAGTGCTATTTTCTGCTATTGCGAACAAGCAATAATAAAATAGGTTATTAACAGTATCATACACAGTACTTTTTACAAAGGGGAGAAAGAGATCACTAACGGGATCTTTCCCATGAACTGCATTCAAAAGTTTCATTATACCTTGTGCTTTTAGACAGGTTACTTACGTTTTCCTTGTCCAAAATTGCACATATCATGACAGTCAGTAACTTTTACCAGAACCATATGCAATTACAACTGAGAACAAAAGGAAGGAAAATAAAATTTGGTATGCTATACAAAAGTTTGCCTTCTTTCTAATTAAAATTACTTGTGGAACCTAATGTTAAAAATGTGTGTTCATTCCACACACGTATTTAATGGAATCAGTGGTGCTATTTAATCAGATGCTGGAGATTTAAGTTGGAAATAATGAATATTAGGTTGGGAAAGTATTCAAATATTCTTTACCTGCTTCTTTCCTACGGATTGTTAAATATATTTTTAATGCAAATATATCAGTGTGCTTTCATCTCTCTGCTGTCCTTCATGAAGGCAATCCCATAAGGGTGAAACACTGGCCTTTCCTATTTCTTCCCTGCTGTAACTAGCATAATATGAATGATGCCTGCTAAAACTGGCAGATCTGTGTCTAACATAATTCAGGTTTAATTCAAAAATATTCTTGCTTACAGAATGCAGCAGTTCGGAAAACTCTTGTTGTACATGTAGCTGAAAAAATGAGTTGAATATTTATAAGGCTCTGTAGAAATATTCCTTCTAAACAACTTTTCATCTACTGAGAATGACTGGATTCCTGAGTTAAAGAAGCCATCCTTCAGCTTTTAATGTCAATAGTATCAAATCTCTTACTGTGTTATGTGTTAATTACTATTAACAACAAGGATCAGACCTAGCAATCCTTTTCTGTCGTGTGAATATTTTCTTTTTAAAATTGAAGTGATAGAAATATTTTTTCCAAAAGCAAAGTGATTACTGAACTTTAAGGTGATAAAAATAGGTCTTAAGTTTCATTTCTGCCTTCTGAATGTATCCAATTAAAGAGTATTTTATTCATTACTAGAAAATAAATGTGAACAGTTACAAAAATGAAACACAGAAAATTCTTTGGCCAGGTTTCCAAGCTATTGCAATCCCTCACTGACAAACCAGGTCTTCTCCATTTTCCTGAAGTTGAGACTTAAGGCAGGCACTTTTCAAATAAAAATAATCAGCAGCAAACCAACACTCACACATGTTACTGAGCACCTCACTTAAATACCAATCATTCTGGGAAAAATAATAAAATCCAAGGATCAGATATTTTAAAATGTATTTAAATTCCAAACTTACCTGATTACAGAACTGTATAGCTACTGTTACCTATCTATGCCTATGTCCATCTATGTATCTAGGGCCCCTGAAGACTTGTATTATCATTTAGAATTCAGATCCTGAGAGATGCTAACTTGCTAACTTATGATTATAGAAGATTATATCTCATTGAAAATAAAGGGAAATCAGGCTAGTTTTGAATTCTGGGGATTGAAAAATTTGACAATTTTTCCCTTATTTTAGATAAATATATAAGATCTTCCGTTCTTGAACAAGAAATACATCTCTTTAACATTGAATGCATTTACTGTAAAGAAAAAGCCACATAATGGGGTATAAATGAACTGTTATACACAGTGAAATATAACTAATTACTAACATAATGCCCTAGAACAATTAAACTTATTTTTCTTTTACTAGATGAGAAATTTTCTGTGCTAAATCTAGTCCATTTCTTCTGACAAAAAGTGAATGTTCTGAAGTTTGTCTTTTTTCTTTTCAAAGCTGTTTTCTTTGAAGTGTCATTGCAAAAAAGATGGCTCTTTCTAAATGTTTCCAGAGGCATTTGTCACTCATTCAGCCTTTACCATGTTCAGCTTAGTGCTGTGAATCGTAATATTACAAAGCCTTCCAGAAATTAGAAAAACAGTACACGCAATGGCAACTAAGGTAACAGCCACTTCCTGCTAAAGGTCACACAGAACTGTGTAATCTAAAATATTTTTCAGAGAGCCTTTTAAGACCAGAAATATGTACAGTGTGCCATTGTCTTCAAGTTGCTGAAGACATAAACTGAAAGATATTCTTCCTAGATCTACTAATTCTAGAGTTGACCATGCTATTATGAATTAAATGAGTAAATTCTTTTTAAACACTTGTTTGCGCCAATTCAACAGAAAAATTAGTAACTTCCAGTCATGTGATTTGAATTTTCTCTCAAAACTTCTGTAGTTAGAATACACTGTAATACATACCAGGTTGTCAACTTTTGTCCAGTGACAGAGCATTGGTTTTGAAGGATAATTATACACACATAATAAGGAAAGCGTAAATACATGTAAATACTGAGATCCACAGTCAACTCTGATGGCACTCGTCTTGTGCGAATCATAAGAGTCACAGTTCTTCATAGGCATCTTCTTGTCATGTTTCTTATATGTTTTAGTCCTCTATCTTGGCACTGTTCGGAGTCATTGATTGCTTCTAAAGACTGACACTAAGCCTGTGATGGAGATGCAGGAACGTAAAGAAGAAGAATTGGTGCTGCTATGTTCAGGACATCTTACGAGCAATTTAGCTCCTACTGTCTTAACAGAATGGGCCTGTACATAAGTCTCCAAGCACATTTTACTTTCTTTCACCAGAGCTGCGGGACTCAAGCTAAACTGTTAATGGGAAATCAAGCTAAAATTTGTTACCATTTGGGGCTCCAGAATTACTTTAAGCATCCATTTAAATACACCATAAAGTTTATTTATTGACTGAGCAACTGTTATTTACAAATATATTAATGATAGCAACCACTGGAGAAGAAAAAAAGTTGTTAAAAAAAGCAGCTGTTAAAGCTCCTGATAGTGTTGCCACATCAGCATTAAAGCAAAGAAGAAATTCAGGCTACAAACAAGAAACTGGTTTATAACTCCCAGAAGGCTGAGATTCTGAAGCAGCCTTCTCATGGGGTAAGGAGAGAGTGAGAGGAAGGAAACACAGCAAAGTGAAGAATATATTTGTTTTAAAAAGAAGCTTGATAAATTTAAAGAACCAGCCCCATCAGAGGAAGCCCTTTCTAAGCCTGTATTCCCAGTAAGATTAAAGGGATCATTGAAACCGCTTCAAGCCTACTGAGGTGTCCAGTGAGACTTTGAAGAATGTGCACACTTCAGAAAAGGCACATGGATGTTGGGAGGACTCTGCAAATGACATCAGGTTAGTCTATAGGTGAGTTAGCAAGAAAACTTTGCAGTTTGGTTGAAAAGGAAACAACCCCCAGGTTGTACTGCAAATTCAATGACAGACACAAAAATGCTTTGTCTCCACAGTAAAAGCTGTAAGTATACAGACTGGAAAGAAAAATGAGTATCATGAAGGTAATTCCTGTACCAATTCATCAGGTGGTTTTGCTGCTTGCCTTATTTTATATTTGGTACTTCTCTCGATCTAAGCCTTAAGCCTTTCTATAAACATTGCTCCTCCTAAAGAGCAAGGTGTGAATGATGTGCTTTAACAGCATTGTTGTTGCTTTTAACCATTCCAGAGCCTTCTGTGTAGCCATAGAATCACAGACTAGTTAGGGTTGGAAAGGACCTTAAGATCATCTAGTTCCAACCCCCCTGCCATGGGCAGGGACACCTCACACT